>MU226996.1:3373225-3420660 GCA_018584345.1 Thuja plicata
CATGGTGAAAAAACTGATGTTCTAAACTGTCTTATATAGCTAAAAAGATTCCTTTACATGCAGATAAGATAGCTTTTTGTGTGAAATTATCAAAAATGGTAAAACACAACCCAATAAGTAAAGCATTGCCATTTCAAGGAAGGACAGCATACCTCTTCAGTAAGCAACTGAAGAGTATCCCAGTCAATCTCCTCCTTAATAAAAAGGTCAGCATATCTAGAGAGGCCTAAAGTGTCCAGCCATTTAACAACTCGAGTGACATCAACAACAGTCTTGGGGATATCTTCCTGTGGAATATCAGTTATACTAACCACCTGCAGGATCCACATAACACGTGTATACTCAATCATTTATAAAACATAAATTTTAGTGATGTACATAATAACAAAGCCTAAGATTTGTAAAGTAACAAACTAAGAGCTTTCCCAACAGTAATAAAGTTGATCATATTATTGCTTCACAGATTATTTTATATAGGGAATTAAGGTTTAATTGCAAACTACATCATGAAGAAACAAACACAAACCACACCACAAGGAAAAATGCAAGCACCTCCATGATTATGTTGAGACCATCATGTCCAAACTCCAGTAAACCTAAAAGATTGTCTAGGTATGCATAAAGTTACTTGTTATGTCTGCTTGGTAATTCTAGGACTCATTTTTAAAATTAAACTTTGAGTAGAAAATATTCAGCATGCCTAAGAATTTGTGGAACAGAAAATCCATGCTAAATTCCATTGTGAGAAATTCTAAACAGCAGAGAAACAATATCTACAAATGACAAGGTCCAACTCAAAATTTGCAATCTGTCAATTAGTTTTGAAAGAATTAATTTGTCAAAATAAGTCATTGAGATGAAGATGCAAAGCCTTGGTTTGCATTATTGACCACAAGGTGCAAATTTCTCAAATTAATAGAATGTTTATTGGAAAAGAAAGAAAGACTGGTTTAAAACTTATCTATTTAATAGCATATGCAAATGCTGTCTTCAAGATTTCTACTGACTAGTACAAAATAATTGTAATTGCCAAAATGTGTTGGCAGTTATTATGTATCTGACTGACCACTACTGTGTGTGAGTCATCAAAGGCAGACACTCGCAGTTCACGTTGATTGGATGAAAATCACTACTATTGTTTGTGAGGCACCAGCAGGTGTAACAGTGAAGGATTATACAAGCTACCCTCTTCAGGAGGAAGGTGCATTGAATAGAGGAGAGATGTTTGGTCATGGAGTTGTGATTAGAGTCTGGATGATTAAGGTTGTTTGTGAGATGCTGATTTCTGTTCATTTGGCAGTAAGTTCTTAATGAGGATTTGAAGGAAGATATTGAGAAGAACCTCTATCGCAAATGTAGCTACCAAATGCACTAATTCAATGGTCAATTGCCAATCATTTTGTTGTCAAGCTTGTTGTATGGCTTGGGCTTATTCTTCAATAAGCTCAAGAGGAAATGAGTTTTCCCTTAACTCACTCAAGGTAACCCCTATCCAATCCTTTCTAATCCTACCACACATTAGCATGATATGCTAAATATGACCAAGAGAGAGAAGATACGAATGCAGATTTCCTCAAGTGCTGATTTGAATAATTTTGATTGATTGCAATCTATTGGCAATTGGGTTTGTTAGTGTTTTGTCAGTGTTTGACCACTTGATTTTTGTTGGGTTTAATGACCCCTTTCAAAACCCCTAGTTTTGGCCCTAAATTACAATTCCAAGTAAAACAAGAAATGGTATAGGGTTATCGATATCATACTGTGGAATAAGATGGATCGTGGTTGAGACCCTGCAAATATCTTAGGTAATTATTGAAACATAATCCATAAAACATATCTTTCCTACTAGGGTTAGGAACATTAACTCAATCATATGATATAACTGATTCCATTGATGGAGTTCCTTGGAAAAACAAAGACACCTCGAGCTTATTCCTTTCCATCGATCCCAAGAGCATGGAATGACACCCGCCATTCGGTCTCCCAGCCCCACTAGGAGTTACTACTACTCGAATGGAAATTAGGTGCTACTTCAATCTCTTATATGCATTCCATCATAACATGCATGTGGAATTCCCTTAAGGCTTTCTCCAATAACCTATCCCCGTTATGAAGTACTATGGAAGATCATATAAGGCGTTGTTCATCAAGCCTAGGAGCACGGAATGACACCCGCCATTCAGCCTTCAAGCCCCACACGGGATTACACAACTCCAATGGACCCATATGCTACTTGCACTCCTCGTGTGCCCTACCTACCCTCCATAACTAAACTGTTGATTCGATGTAAGTTCTAAAGGAATCTTCATCATTATCAAATATGCATACATTATATATATATATTCATACTTAAATGAAGACATATAACAATTCAACTAAATCATATTGCAATGCATTATACTCTGTAAGAACCCTTCATAGGCTCTAACTGCTGAATTGTGTTATGCTTGTTTTGTTTTTAATGTTTGGGAATGGTTTTTTGATTAGCAAGGGTATTAGAATAAATAAATAAATATGTAATAATCTGAAATTCTGAAACAATTCAATCAACTACTCCAACTTCTATTTAATTTCCAAATGAAATACAAGTAGGAATCCAAACAATCCTTTATTGGAACATGAGCACAAAAGGCAACTATGAAATGCATAAAAACCTGGAAGATCATGCCAGCTGCTGAAGAAAGTTATTTCCTCCAACTCTGTAATATCTAATATGATCCACACTGCTCCTTCTAGCCTTTAACCAGCAAGCACGCACCATATGTGATTTATTTGGTTTTTAAGCAAAAATCGCAAGTCTTGGGAATTAGTGCCAATTTGCATGTAGGCTGCGAATTCTCTTTGTCGCTGCAACTTAGAATGATGACCAATCGCTGCAACTTATTCCTCCTTATTCAGCAATGTTAATATTGTCTTCTTTCTCTCTGACTACTGAAAACCAGTACTGTTGAAGCACAAACAGAGTCTCTGAATGAAACTCTCGAATATTCCAAATTCATTGGATATTTCACCAGCTCAAATGGGGACACACAAAAGAACTACGTTCTTCAATGGCAGAAGTTGGAAACCCTTTCTCAGAGCTCAAGACAAATCAATGATCAATAACAATAACAATGGATGTGTTGTGGGTCCACAACACACACCCCATTGTGGCCCTTTGGCCATGGGGACCACCCTCGTTTTGTTTTTGCTTCTGCTCCCCCCCTTTTCTAGTTCCTTGAACTTTTTCATGGGGGTCATGTTGAGAAAGTGCTAAGTCTTTTCGGACTTTCGCACTTTTGTACTTTCAGACTGAAGAGGTCACCTAACCTCTGAAAGCCCGAAAGTGCTAAGTCCTTTCGGACTTTCACACTTTCAAAATGGCGAGGTCACCCGACCTCCGAAAGCTCGAAAGCCCAAAAGTGCGGAAGCAGGGCCCAGCACCTTTCGATGTTTCGGCCCCCGAAACACTGAAAGGGGTGAGGGTTGTTTCTTTCGGGGTTTCAGACTCTGAAATCCCAAAAGAGATGATGTCACCTGACCCACGGGCTATAAAAACGACGTCGCGCGTCTTTTTTCTCATTTTGCTTCCTTGCGTCCGAGTGTTTTCGCCTCCTCTCTGCTCCGTCTCCTTGCGTGGATTTCTTGTGCTTCGCGGCGGCAAATCTACCCCCTTCTCTTTGCAAGCCCTAGCAGGTTGGCGTCTTCTCCACCTTTCTCTTCGTCTTCTTTTCGTTTTTTATTTCGTGCGCTCTCTTTTCCTTCTTCTCGTCGTTCGGGTCGTCGGTCTTCGCGTTTTTCCTCTCCCTACTTCTCCTAGGTCGCCACGTCCTTGGCTCTAGGATTTGTGGTCTTCGTTTTTGTCGTCGTTTGTTTCGTAGTTTTTTTAAATTTTCTAGGGTCCTTTTTCCCTCTCTTGGCAATTGCAAGTTTTCGGCCTCCAAAAGGTCGAAAACGGACCCCTAGCGTCAAATCCAAAGCACAGAATAACTAAGTACAACTCTTCGGACTTCGAACTTTCGAACTTGCAGTGTTTCGCAGATCCCAGCACCCCCGACGTCCGATACACCGAAAACAAGGCCGCACCCCAAAATCTTCATCCTTTTGCACTCCGAATTTCATTTTCACCTTCGCACTCCGAATGTCCAAAAGGGCATCCTTCAACCACATTCGGCCTTTCGCACTCCGAAATTCCTTTCCACCTTCGCGCTCCACAAGTCCGAAAGGACATTCTTCATATGAGCTTTTTCGCAATTTTCAGCCTTTCACACCCCGACCTTGTTTTTGGTGTCTGCAAGTCTGAATGGCCAAAAAATCTATCAAGTTTCATTTCTGACTAATTTTGAGCCACTGCTACTGGTCGTTAGAGTTGTAGTTTTGCTTTGCGTTGTTCTTTAGTAGTTTTTTTTAAATAAATGCTGATGTTTGCATGTTTTCCTTACAGGAATGTCGAAAAAGAGCATCGGATCACCAATGAAGTACCTTTTCAAGGGGTACCATGCGCCATCCAAGATCGGAAACCACCACCAGGATATCACCGACATGGACATAGGCAATGTAGATTGGAATGAATTCTTGGTCAAGTGTTCCAAGCCTGGTGGAAGGTCGTCTAATTGCACTGTCTTGGTCCTATCTAGTTTAGTGAACACAGCTGCACACCCGGTATCAGTTTTGTCCTCATAATTGATCATGACCTTAGCGCACCATTACATACCTGATAAGAGGGTAGTTAAAAACAGAGAGGGAGACGTGGTCTTGGAGCTCAGACCAAATAATATTGAAGATGCCTTCCATCTCCAAAAGGGAGTCGATGGGTTCTACAACTACTCCATTAACAAAGGCCTGAAATAGTTTACAAAACACACTCTGGATGCGTACGACATTGCCAATCAGGAATATTTGATTCAATCCCTGCCCAAGAACAAACTTGAGAGGATAGACTTGAGGAGAAGATACCTCAAAGATGACATCCAAGCGGCCGTTACAATGCTGAGCCGACTGTATGGACTACCTCAGTCCATCCAACTCGAAAATTGGATGATCATGTTGATCAAGAGAATCAAAGGGTGAAAGGCCAGGTTTGACTGGGCAACCACTCTAAGTGACAACTTAGATGAACAGCTGATCTCAGTAAAGCATAACCCAAAATTTTATATGACCCCATACATGGTATACTTGCTAGCAGCAAGGGCAGAATACCCGAGACTTGTGCAACAGGGGGCCTTCGACCAACCAAATGCATGGCCTTTCACAGTCTACCCACAGTAGAAAAGGAAAGCAAAGATGGACGAAAATAGTCCAGATTACAAGATAGTGAACGATGCTTTCATCTTTGCAATCATCCATTCAATAGAGGGTGATTATGCTAAAAGATTATCAGAAGAGGCTATCGCTAAGGCTAGGGCAATAGGGGCTTTCTACTTAGAGTTCAGGACCCTTACTTACATCAAAGTAGCGGGATCCACTCTCAGCCCCAAGAAGCTACCCAGATACCCTTTTGATTGGGTAATCATCATAGAAATGGCCAGACATCTCGCAGACGCATATGAGCACATAAAGCACAAGAAGCATTGTTGGGATCTCCCCATATCAATAGGCCTGTATACCTTGCAGGATATGAAGATATGAGAGTCTCTGGCGTTTGAATGGGATGAGTGCCCACTGCAATTGTATGCACACATTAGGACCAAGTTTGACCCCATAGGCACATACAACCACATCAATGGGTAAACACTACGTTCATGAGCCACATATAGAAGATCACTAGATCAATTGCATGGATGATTATGAGGTCCGGATAAGGGACTATTGTAGGATGACTTTAACATTGGCAGAGGTGGCCCTAGAGTTCAACATTCCTCCCAAAGTTTGGGACAAAGATACAGAATATGTGTTAGATCCTTTGTACAATAAAGACAAGAAATACACCAAGCCGATTCTAAATGCCGAAGTAGATAAAGAGAAAAATGATAGTATTGATTTCAAGGCGAGACACATAATCAAGGCAACCAAGTTGTGGATCAAGAAACTGTTCCCAATGGTTCCTATTCCCATGAAGCCACAACTGATCCCACCAACAAAAGGAGATAGAAAACGCGGAGAATAGCCTACAGTGCCTCTGTTCAAGAAGGCCCCACCGCAGAAGCTGGGAACAGTATATGGTCATGAGCGTCCAGTTGTGTATGGCTCCAATCCCAAGCATAAGCCACCAAGGACTAAGATGACTGGGAGTATAACACCACCCATGGACCAATCAAAGGTAACGCAAGGGGAACTTCCCACTACCTTCGGTCAATTTCCTATTATAAATAATGCCACAGGAGAGAGGAAAAAAGTATATAAGAGGAAGAGAGCATCCACCTCTCCACAATTAGAAACCCTGCAGGACGAACCAGAAGAGGAAGAAAATGAGGATGATGTACCTCTGGTTAAAAGGACAAGGTCCAGGACTGTGTTAAGAAAAAAGGGTCCCAATGAAGGCACACCTACTTGTGAAGGAATAGAGACACAGGAAGAACAGGAAAATCCTATGGACGGCCTTGGTTCAGATGAATTTCTCATGTCTGACTTTGAGGACCTTGAAGGTTTCGGAGACCAAGGCCAGGATTCATTTCATCCGACAACAGAAGTTAGCATAGGGGTACAGGTGTCAGTAAACCCTCAGGTTATCCTCACTCCACCTCCGACTCAGTTTACAAATCCCACAGCAAATGTACCACTCACAGGAATGGACACAGGCGCAAACAAGGAAACGGGAACCCAAGGTGTATCCACATCCTCTATTGACCAGGTCTCGCACACTACTCCAGAGAAGTCACCCAAGGTAGGATAGGATAAGCAAACAAAAAAGGATGTAGCTCCTACTCCACCACCTTCTCTTCCAACTCCTACTCCCACTCCTCCACCTTCTCTTCCAACTCCTATCCCACTCCTCTGCCTTCTCTCCCAACTCCTGCTCCCACTCCTCCACCTTCTTTACAAGCTCCTACTCCACCACCTTCAATTCCACTATCTTTCTCCAACCCGACTCCCCAAGTACCGCTGAATATGGGAATAATGCCTCCTCTTCAAACAACACCTTCAAACAACACTAGAGTCAATAACGAGTCTTCGGGCAGAAATATTAGCCAGCTCCTCAGAGGATGAGGATAGAGAAAAGGACAAGGAGCATGATGCCACAAGAGAAGAGGGAAAGTAGAATGATGAGAAGGAAGAAGGAGAAGACAAGGAAGAAGAAGGAGAAGACAAAGAAGAGAAAGGAGATGAAGAAGAAAAGGGAGATGAAGAAGTAGAAATACAAGAGGAGAGGGTAACCCAAGATGAACAAGGCCTTGCCCCAATATTGCATATTGCCCCTTATGAGCCCGTCACCGCCTTTACTAAACCAACTTGGTTTACCAAAGAAATTCAGCCCAAGAAGAGGGTATATACAGAAAAAGAAGAAGAGGCAGACGTGTCCTTCCTAGACCAAGCCTTCCATCAAGCTGAATCCAGTGTGCTAGCAAGGACCATATCCTATGTCACTCAGGACACAAAGGACCAATGGAAAGCACGGGTGGCAGTTCCCACCACTAGCGTCACCCAGGCACAGGTAACCCCAGAAGACTACACTTTTGAACAGGTTAATTTGCGGGAGCCTACAAGGGAAGGAAGTAAAACTCTGGCAACTCTAGGACTCAAACATGATTTGGGTTTCATGGACAAGGATGAAAAGAAAATCAAGTCATTAACTGAGCAAAATGAGGCTCTAAAGAAATTCATTCACAAGATGGTGGGTCCCATTGACCAAAATTTCCCGAAAGCCTCATGACAGGTCGTCCTTGAGAAGAAAGTTGCTCTGGAATTGCCGGAAAGCATGACTCATTCTTTCTTACAAGCATGCACCGACTGGAAGAATGATTTTGAACAGTATGGAGAAGGGATTATTAAGGCAATTTTCAAGTCATTCAGAGATATCCTTGTAGAAGCCACCAGGTTGGTGGATATGATGGAAAGTGACACGGGATTAGAATTCAAACTGACTAGATGGCAGGTCGCGCTACAGGACCTAAAAAAAAACAAGAAGCAACGCTTCCAAATTTTTGTAAAGGTGTATGAAGGTACAGAGTTAGACAATTTTGGCACATGGATCAAGAGTATAGTCAAAACGATTAAGGTCTACGAGAAGTGCTTAAACCGCATACGCCAGAGGCACGAGGGAGTCATGATGTGGGTAGAACAGATAGAAAATTTCTTCACAGGTATGGACTTGGAATTGTACAAGGACGAAGAACATCAGATTCTACGTCCGACCAAAGAGATCATACAACAATTCAAGGGCATCCTTGCAGGTTTCAGCATGAAAGAAGATCTTCATCAACTCTTTTACTTCAAAGAAGATATGCAAAGAATGATGAACATGAGGACGAAATAAAGTTCTTCACTTCAGAGTTGATCACCTTCAGAGAGAAGCAAGAACGCCTCAGTGAAGTGCAAGAGCAAGAGGTAGACTATGAGGAGGTGCAAGAAATAGTGCAAAGGCTGCGGGAAGCTCATCCAAAAATACTCCCATAGTAACTGCCTACTGGTGACTTAGCAAAAATTTGGAATAGATAGTTTTCCATACTTAGCCATTTTGCAAAGGCCAGTTTTTCGGCCTTTCGACCTCCGAAAGTCCAAAATTTTGGAGGACCCAAAATTTGATTTTCATACTTAGCGAATTTTGCCCTTGTCAAATTTGGGAGCAAATGTTAGGGTCCGAATTCTGGGCCATTCCAGCGTGAGATTTTTTGCATGAAAGTAGAGTTTTAGATCAGATTGATCGACAACTGAGTTCGTTTTTGCATGACTAAAGGTCTTCTATCAGTCTTCACCGCATAAGGAACTCCAAATGAGGATCCAAGGAAGAACTCAGAGATCAAAAGGAAGACTTCAATTAGAAACGGTGGAGCTCCAGTTCCTTTTTCTTTTCTTTCTGAGCGAGTTTGACCCTAAATTCATGGGCAAACTGAATGTAAACATATCAAGGATCCATGCAAACTGTTTAGCATCAGTTTAGTAGGAGTTTTCTTTAACAAGCTTTAGATTTAGCTTCGTTTTCATCATTTTTAGAGTTACTGAAGCCCTAGTTTCTGGGTTCAGAGTTTGTAGATCAAAGCACTATATATTGTAATCAAAACAATGTAATATGGTCAGATCTTTTATGCAATAAAGACATACAATTGGTGCTTCATTCACCATGTGATATTTTCTACTCTCTATGGGAATTTTATGAATGTGTGTTTGCTCGTTCATTTCTTTCAAAGAGCCAATTGGGTTTATTGTGTTTTGGATCTGCAATTGATTAAATTGGAGTTTGTTGTTGTTCATCGATCTTGCTGTGACGAATGATTGGGAAAGATAATTATATTGGTTCAACGATAAATCTGTCTCGTGTGTGTGCACATACTTGTGGCTTCACGATTTTGATAGATTTTGAAAATCTTGCATCTTGATATATTTCTCTCCAAACGATTGCATCTATTGGGTATAGAATCACGACATGGTCTGATTCATATTCAGTCGATTTCCATCTTTCTATCATTCAATTCGCAAGGAAGGTTCAGCAATGGTTTGTCTGTTAGGATTTTATTTTTTGCAAATTTGTTTAAACTCTCGTTACCCAAATCTTTTGATCTTCTTTGACAATCTGGATAAATAGATAATCATCGTAGGTTTTAACATAGATTTGCATCATTAGTAAGCTACATGCATTGATAAATTGGAAAATACAAAAACGAGTACTAAAGACGTATTGCAGTTTGACGTCTTGAAAGTACCAGCAAAGGCCTCCTTGTGAACATTCACATTTATCTTCAACTAAGTTTACCAAGCAAGTTGTACCACGACCACAGAGAACCTTGGGAATAACTTTGTTATTCTTTCAAGAGAGGAAATCGAATCTCGAAATCCTAGCAATTGACTTGTGTAAAAACAACGCTCAACATGATGCCTTCTCTTTTTCCAATGCAAGCATAAATAAGCTCCAAAACCCTAAATCGCAATTCCTAGGAAAGCTGCGATTTATTTCCTTAAATTCATTGGAAAAATAAGCAATAAATAAATTTAATGATTTAGACTTAGGAAACTCCATTAATAAATCTCCCCAATTAAAATATTCATTTGGCCCCATTCAATGAGAAAGACCCTTCACTTAAGTGATTTAATATAAAGTTATTTTAAACTTTAATATTAAATCATTAATTATTGTTGGATCCACTTAAAATGTAATAACTCACTCAAAACTGCGAATCTTGCCATGTTGTCTGAAACAAGATTCGGAGTAACCATTTCCCATGTGACCAAATAAACTTGCTAAAAATAGCAAACTCAACAAAATGAAGTCTAAATCATCTCTCTAACTCAAATCAAACGCACTGAGCTCTGTAGGAGTTGAATCACAGGACGACCAAACTCTTTTGCACTCAAGTTGACCCCCTATCCATCTCTATTAGCCTATGAGTGTCCAATGATAGGCTAACCAACAGCTAGAATGATGTCTCTAGCTAGAAGGGGACATCACAGTCCGCCCTTCCTGAAAATGCTTGCCTCAAGCAATCTCAACTTTGGATGTTGTAAAATCTCCTCGCTCTCCCACATAGCATCCTCAACCGGCATGTACTTCCATTTCACCAAATACTCCCTGATAGTATGCCTCCTCAAATTCCTCTCCCTAAACTCAATGATAGCCTCTGGCACTAATACCAACTTTCCCTTATCATCCAAGGGTGGAAGTACTATAGAAGGAATAATCTGGTGTCCTAACACCTTTTTGAGACGTGACACATGAAAAACATTATGGAATTTGCTCTCCCGACAAATCTAACTCATAAGCCACCTCACCAACTCTCCTAATCACCCTGAAGGGTCCATAGTATCGTGGCTTAAGTTTCTCGACACCACTCTTTTTGAGAGTGGACTGGCAGTAAGGTTGTAGCATCAAATAGACCATATGCCCTACCTCAAAAGTCCACTCAGTCCTCTTCTAATCTGCATACTGCTTTTGCTGATTTTGTGCCTTAGCGATATTTTCCTTTAGAGCCTTTACAATGTCCTGGCTCTCCTATAACAAATCTCCAGCACTAGGTACTCTACTATCAGTCAACAACAGATCCATGAAATTTGGTGCCTCATATCCATATAATGTCATGAAAGGTGACATCTAGATAGACATGTGATAAGTGGAATTGTATCAATACTCACATAAATAAATACACTTAACCCAAGCCTTCTGCTGCCTTGCTATGTAGTTCCTTAGGTATCCCTCCACCCATTTGTTGACTATCTCAGTCTGTCCATCTGTTTGGGGGTGGTAGCTAGTACTCGGAGTGAGCTCTATCCCGCACAATCTGAATAACTCCTGCCAGAAGTGACTCATAAACTTGCTATCCCTGCCATTGACTATGCTTCGAGGTAATCCATGCAACCTGAATACCTCACGAAAGAACAACTCTGCCACCTGCGTAGCAGTGTATGTAGCAGTGATCAGAAAGAAGTGGGCAAACTTGGTATGCCAATCAACAACAACATATATACAGTCTCTGCCCTTGGCTCTCGACAGTCTTGTGATGAAGTCCGTGGACAAACACTCCCACTTCCTATCAAGGATCAGAAGCGGTCGTAGTAAACCGGTTGGGTAAGAGTGCTCCTATTTATTCTGCTGACAAGTAGGACACTCTCTAACATACTGCAACTTCTCAACTTTGAGCTCTTTCCAAGAAAAGCGCTCAAAAATTTGTCGTAGGTTTTATAAAAACCCGAATGTCTTGCCATATGTGAATCATGATAAATCCTCAACACCATCCTCCTCACCTCTGATCCCGGAACCAAATAAATGTGTCCTTTGTAAATGATAAGCTCATTCACAAGGATATAGTCATTGTCCTGCACGGCTCCATCTATGAATCCTGATGGCCATGTATCC
This sequence comes from Thuja plicata, assembly GCA_018584345.1. Taxonomy (NCBI): domain Eukaryota; kingdom Viridiplantae; phylum Streptophyta; class Pinopsida; order Cupressales; family Cupressaceae; genus Thuja; species Thuja plicata. The sequence continues at coordinate 3,385,146 of MU226996.1, forward strand.
TTTGCATACTCGGCAAGGATCAAGTGTCTCCAATCCTCAACTATATTTGTCATCACGCTCAAGTGGTGTCTACATGACAAGGCATCTGCTACAACATTTTGTGTCCCTTTGAAGTATGTAATATCAAAGTCATAGGACTGTAACTTACTTACCCACTTTTGTTGCCTGTCATTCAAGACTCGCTGCCCCAAGAAATGTTTCAAGCTATTATGGTTTGTTTGATGCAAAATTTGCTACCCACTAAGTATTGCCTAAATTTGGCCAAAGCGTGCATTATAGCCAACATTTCCTTATCATAAATGTTGAAGCTCCTCTTTGATCCCTTGAGCTTCCTTCTCTCATATGCAATTGGGTGCTTTTCCTGCATAAGGACCGCTCCAACACCTTCTCCCAATGCATCACAGTGTTGCTCGAATGGTTTGTTGAAATCTGGCAAAGTTAATATTGGACAAGAAGTCAAGAACTCCTTAAACTTATCAAAACACTCTTGTGCCTCAAGAGTCCACAAGAAAGCTCCCTTTCTCATCAAATTTGTCAAGGGTGTTGAATGCCTGGAATATCCACTGATAAACCTCCTGAAAAAACCCACACAACCCCAGAAATCCTCTCAACTGGGTAAGGTTCACTAGTGTAGGCCACTCAATGATAGCACAGATATTTTCGAGATCCATGTGTACGCCTTGTGCACTGCTAATGTGACCCAAATACAATAACTCTGATAATCCCATATCACATTTTGACTCCTTTGCATACAAGGATGCTTTGCTCAAAATCCTCAACATTGTATCCAATTGTTGCAAGTGCTCATCCCATGTTTTACTGTAAACAAGGATGTCATCAAAGAAGACCAGTACAAATTTCCTCAATGGAGGTTGGAAAACCTTGTTCATTGTGGACTGAAAGGTAGCAGGAGCATTAGTTAGCCCAAATGGCATAACTACAAACTTGAAATGACCACAATGACATCTGAAGGCAGCCTTCTCTACATCATGTTCCCTCACTCTGATCTAATGGCACCCCGATCTCAAATCAATCTTCAAAAAGAAACAAGCACCATGGAGCTCATCGATCAACTCATCAATTCGTGGGATAGGATACCTGTTTTTAATGGTTTTTCTATTCAAAACCCTGTAATCAATGCAGATCCTAAGCGCGCCATATTTCTTCTTCACTAATACCACTGAAGAAGTGAAAGGAGATTTACTTGGTCTAATATGGTTCATGGCAAGTAACTCCTTGATGGTCTTTTCTATTTCATCCTTCAATCTTTTTGGATGCATGTATGGTGTAATCATAATGGGTTTGGCCCCCTCCTCCAACTCAATGATGTGCTCAATACCTCTATCAGGAGGTCTACCTGGTGGAATATCATTGAACACCTTATAATGCTTGATTCTCAGCTACTGTATGTCTTGGTGATATTCTAATTTTCGCTGCCCCTGTGATAGCATGAAAGTGCAACAGGCTGCCCACTCAACCTGTTCATGTCTCACCAAGCTCTCCATGCATCTGCAAGACATCATCCTAAACTCACTCTCACGGATGGCCTTAAGTATGTGTCCTTCCATCCGACTGAAACTTCATCTCCATATTCCTCAAATCGAGAGTAAACACTTTAATGCCAAGCAACCAAGTCATACCAAGCACCAAATCTGTATCACCCATGTTTAAAACATAAAATTGAGCTTTGAAGTCAAAGTTAATAATCTTCAGGGGTAGACCTGTAATCTTCCTATCACATTTGAGGACGTAGCCATCGACTACCCTCACTCTCAGACTCTCGAACTGCTTTGTCTGAATCCCACGCTTCTCAACCAACCTAGAATCAATAAAATTATGAGTGGCACCTGTATCGAGCAAAGTGATAACTCGCTGCCCTGCCAATACTACTCTCATCCTGAATGATCCCTCCTGTTGTACACTGGTGAGACGCGCCTAATAAAGTCTACCCTCAGTCTTCTCATCACTTGTAGTCGTTTTGTTCAACTTTTCATCATTTGTGCTTTCCTTTTCTTCATTTGATTCCTCGTTTTCAGATTACTAGTCCGAATTTTCAGAATCGGAATCCTCATAATAAGCCCACATAACCCAATTTGCTTTGCCCTTGGGTCTTAAAGGACAGTCATGGTTTATGTCATAAGGCCCTTTGCAATAGAAACACAATTTCTTCTTCTGTAAATCATTAAGTGTTTCCTTGTCAAGTGGTGCAAAAGATTTATCTTTATTCTCAGTTTTAAATTCAGTCCTCTCGTTTCTTAAAGAATGGTTTATTGTCCTTGTTGGAGGATGCTCCCTTGTGCTGAAATTTATTGACTGGAGCTGCATGTTCCATATCTCTGGCTTTCTTCATAGACTCCTGCAAAGGTAAAGGATCAAAAGCCTTTACCCAACCTTCCAGTGGTTTGGATAACCTTTCCATGAACAAGACTATCAATCTCCTGTCAGATATGTCTGGCATCATAACTGACAACCGCTGGAATTCATTAATAAAAGGGTCCAAGCTTCCTGTTTGTTTTAATTGAGCCAAATCTCTAAAGTAGACCTCTAGATCTTTCTTGTCAAACCTATCCACCAATTTGTCCATGAAGTCTTGGTATGAAGTCACTTGATTGTGTTGAAGAGTGACCAACCCATGGTACCACCAATCATGTGCAACTCCCTCCAAATGCAAGGTGGCATATTTTATTGCTTCCACCTCTGTCATAGGCCGCAGAGCTAAAAAGGTATCAAGCTTGTGAATCCAAGCTTGAGCTGTCATTCTGCCAATACCATCAAAAGTAGTCAATGAAAGCTTGCTTGTAGCACGCTTCAACTCATTATTCTTTGCCCTAGGTCTCCTGTCATGTCTAACTGCACGGTAGTGTTCCCTTCTTTGGATCACAAACCTCTCCAAAGTCATCCTTTCTCGCACCTATGGTACCAATAGTTCCCATTCATCATTAGCAACCATAAGGATGTTTGCAAACATTCCATCCCCAGCTTCCTCTACTGGCTCCTAAACTGGTTCCTCTCTAACAAAGGTGGGATGTGTAGGCTTGTTTGCTGTCCTAGAATGTGTCCTCTGTGCACGTGGAGGACCGTGAACACTCCTATTATCCTCTTGATCCAAATTCGGTCTTGTCGGTGGATTCATACACTCAACCATAGTGGTAAGAGCCTGTAACGCCTAAGCTACCTGTTGTTGCCCTATAACCATAGCTCTAAAGAACTCTCTGGTGTCCTGATCTTCATTGTTCCTGTTTACCCTAGATGGGCTGCCATCTTGCCAGTCACCCATGGTGACTAGCTGCTTGTCTACAACCTATTCACCTTCAAGGAAGGCTCTCCTGTGTGTATAATACCTGTGAGGACCAAATTCCTCTAGCTGCATGTAAAATCCCTAACCCTCAAGATGACAGGATTTAGCTCTGGTACCAATGTCAGAACCCTTCATAGGCTCTAATTGTTGAATTGTGTTATGCTTGTTTTGTTTTTAATGTTTGCGAATGTTTTTTTTATTTTCAAAGGTTTTAGAATAAAAAAACAAATATGCAATAATCTGAAATTCTGAAACAATTCAATCAACTACTCCAACTTCTATTTAATTTCCAAATGAAATACAAGTAAGAATCCAAACAATCCTTTATTGGAACATGAGCACAGAAGGCAACTATGAAATGCATAAAAACCTTGAAGATCACGTCAGCTGCTGAAGAAAGTTATTTCCTCCAACTCTGTAATATCTAATATGACCAACACTGCTTCTAGCCTTTAACCAACAAGCACGCACCATATGTTTTTTATTTGATTTTTAAGCAAAAATCGCAGGTCTTGGGAATTAGGGTCAATTTGCCTGTAGGCTGCAAATTCCCTTTGTGTATGCAACTTAGAATGATGGCCAACCGCTGCAACTTATTCCTCCTTATTCAGCAATGTTAATAGTGTCTTCTTTCTCTCTGACTGCTGAAAACCAATACTGTTGAAGAACAAACAGACTCTCTGACTGAAACTCTCGGATATTCCAAATTCATTCGATATTTCACCAGCTCAAATGGAGACACACAGAAGAACTATGTTCTCCAATTGCAGAAGTTGGAAACCCTTTCTCAGAGCTCAAGACAAATCAATGATCAATAACAATAACAATGGATGCCTTCTCTTTTTCCAATGCAAGCATAAATAAGCTCCAAAACCCTAAATTGCAATTCCTAGGAAAGCTGTGATTTATTTCTTTAAATTCATTGGAAAAATAATCATTAAATAAATTTAATGATTTAGACTTAGGAAACTCCATTAATAAATCTCCCCAATTAAAATATTCATTTGGCCCCATTCAATGAGAAATAGACCCTTAAGTGATTTAATATAAAGTTATTTTAAACTTTAATATGAAATCATTAATCGTTAATTAATGTTGGATCCATTGAAATGCAATAACTCACTCAAAACTGTGAATCTGGCCATGGTGTCTAAAACAGGAGTCGGAGTAACTATTTCCCATGTGACCAAATAAACTTGCTAAAAATAGAAAACTCAACAAAATGAAGTCTAAATCATCTCTCTAACCCAAATCAAAGGCATTGAGCTCTGCAGATGTCGAATCACCGGACAACCAAACTCTCTTATGCTCAAGCTGACCCCCTATCCATCTCTATTAGCCTACGAGGGTCCAATGATAGGCTAACCAACAGCTAGAATGATGTCTCTAGCTAGAAGGGGACATCACATACTCGTACCACAATATCTGACCAGTATATAAACTGTTGCATGATATATTAATTCTAAGTTCTGTAATCTTTTATTTGATTAAATGTTGATATTTACTTTTTTGATCTGTCTTACTTGCTTGGATTCATTGATCCGTCTTGGATATCCTTTAAATATGCATATTCCACCTTCCAAATCTGCTCAATAATGCATTCATGGTTGTTGTAATAAGACCTTTATGCATGCTTGCAATTAGCTTGCCCTAATTCATATTATTTTTCTTTCCTTTGCTCCAGCAATTAATCCTTAATCAAAACCACTACTATTAATATATCATTATTGTTGTTGTTGTCAGGTTAACTTGCTACTCTTAAAGTTTACCTCTACTTATGTCTACTATTATATCCCAGAATATTTCATTCCATTCCCCCTTTCTTTAGTAGATAGCTTAAATCGCCTTTTTTCTCTCTTTCCATCATCATTTTAACTCCTACTTATACTATTTCAAAATCCAAGAGGTGTGACTATTTGCAATGTGGCAACCCTTCTAGTGAGATCGGCCTTCAATATTTTTTTTAACTTCTGCCCTTCTAAGAGAGGTGATTTCTCCTCTTAAAAGAAGCGATCACAAAGGATACGACATCATTTATTATGAGAGATGTCTCTTTAGAAAGTTTTTACCGGAAAGTTGATCATCAATGACGGAAAGTTTGATGAGCATGACAGCTTCTTGATTTTGCTCATCAAATTTATCCTGCTCTTTGCCTTCATCTGCAGGATGAGTAGTCGTGCCCAAAACAATTTTGTCAACACATCTATATTCAATGATTGTCATCATGCGCTACTTCCATGTGTTGTATTCATGGCCATTGAACTTTTGATTGCCTTCTAACAGAATGTTGGTCAAAGATGCCATTGCACGTTTTTTGAGGCATGAAAAAAGAGAAGCCCAGAAAAATCTGAAGACAGCCCAATTGAGGCCTTGAAAAACCCACTAGGAATCTGTAATCAGACATAGAATATGCTAGGACACAATTTGAGGCATGGAAAACAAGACACCCAAAAAATCCTAAAGGCAACCCAGTTAAGATTTTGAAAATATGAAAGCAACTGGAAGAACTAAGGGTGTTGAAAAAACCCTAGTCGACTGACCGGAAGGCTTAGAAGAACTGAAAAAAATAGTGAAAAGAAAGGATACCCTAGTCGCAGAAAAAAACAAAACCAAAATAGTGGTTGAAAAACGCAAATGAAGGTAGTAGAAGCTTGTGAATAACAGAGACGAGTCTTTAATCACAGAAAATGGAGCCCGAAAATTGTTCGTGGAGGCTAGAAAAAACATGTGTAGAAAACGTGAGCAAAATAAGCTTGCAAAGCTCAAAATGTAGCCGAAAAACATCCAGAACTGTCGTGGGATATCAAACCCAAGGAGAGCTCGCGTGCAAGGAAGATCTCGTCGACACCAGAAAAACGTCGTAAATATGCACAAGGGTTTTGACAAATGAAAAAAACGACCATAGGAATGATTGCAGGGGCCAGAAAAACTGAAGATCTAGGTCGCATGATCAAACAAGAAATCGCCAAATAGGAAAGACGAACCTCCAAATTCAAATACGACTGTACAAGATAGGTCGTAGTTCGAAAATCTGCATAAAGATAGAGCCATGAAAATCTTCAAGCAAACCAGAATGGCAAAGGAAGGATCTTTACGATTTGCAGATTTTGGTAAAAAACTTTAGACTTGCAAGAAAGAATTTCGAAAAAATTTAAAAACTAATAATTTCGAAAAGAAATTATAAATTTTTCAAAAAATAACTTGGCACTTGGCTCTGATACCATATTACAAGAGGTAATTGGTAAAATAATTGAATGATCTATTTACTAAGAACAAATTGTTCTTATAGAGTTTACAAACGAGATGTTTCTAAAAAGAAACAAAGAAATAATAGAAAGAATCTGTTATACAAGATACTTACAATATCTAGAAGTGACCATTAAAATAGAAATAATCTAACATAGGAGATATTATTTTAATACATTGACGCTTCCACACATAGCAAAAATGCAACATACCTGTGTGAGGCTATAGAGGAAGTCATATGTGAGGTGGATGAAGAAAATGTAGTTCAAGTGGTAACTGACAATGCAACAAATTATGTTGTTGAGGCTACTTTTGATGGAGAGACACCCGAGCATATTTTGGTCTCCATGTGTCGCCCATTGCCTTGACCTCATATTAGAGGATATTGGCAAGCTTCCATGGGTCAGAATATGTGTAAAAAAGGCCAAAAACATTTGCAAATTTGTGTACAATCATGCATGGGTCATTAACCTAATGAGGCAATATACGGGGCAGATGGAGTTGACTCGCCTCGGAATCGCTAGACTTGCCACCAATTTCATCACACTACAATCCTTGATTCGGTGAAAGGCAACTTTGAGGCGCATGTTTGTTGGTGAAGAGTGGGCTTCCTCATTCTATGCTATGGCCACTGTAAGGATTGATGTGGCAAATTACCTTTTTGATGAGCCTGGCTTTTGGGTCCCTTGAGCAGAGATTGTGAAGGTAAATAATTTATAAATTCTACATTATGTTTTACTTTTAATTTTTATTCATTTTTTTCTTCTGTGTGCAATTTTGCTTATTTTAATCCATACTTAAGTTAATTGTTAATGTTTCTCAATATTTGCAATTCATTGAGCCCCTAGTAGTTCTCCTATGAGTTATTGATGGGGAGAAGCCCACAATTGGCTACATATGTGAAGGCATGGATAGGGCCAAGGGGGACATTACAAGCTCCAACTTTACAAGCTCATCAATGCAGCTGCTTATTACTTCAATCTGACATCCCATTTCCACGTTGATTTCAAAGCGGGTGAGGAGGTTCTTAATGGGCTGTACTCAGCAATAGAGCAAATGTGTATTGGTGATACTAGCAATATCATCCACAAGATATAGGCTTTTTCAAATGCACAAGTTGAGCTATTCTTTCGTCAAATTTGCAAAGATAGTCGGACAAAATTACAGCCAAGTAAAAATAAATTTAAAGTGTATAATTTGATTTTATAACTAAAGTCTAAAGTTGGAAATGAGACTGATTTTTTTTCTTTCTCTTATCTTAGATACATGGTGGCAAATGTTTGGTGCTAAAACACCAAAGCTTTAGAGGATTGCCACCCACATATTGAGCCAACCATGCAATGTTTCAAGATGTAAGCGCAATTGGAGTATGTTTGAACACATACACTCCAAGAGGTGCATTGACTATCCATGGAGAGGTTGAATAATCTAGTTTTTGTTCATTACAACCTCCATCTTAGACAAAGATAGGTTATGGAGCACAACTCCACCTTGATCTCACTATACGAGATCAATCCAAAATTTGAGAGGACCATTAAGGCTACGGATCCTGTCTTTAGTGACAAGGACCTTGATTCGATTGACCAGGCAGATAGAGAGGCTAAGGTTGTAGCCATGGCTAAGGAGGAGGATAGAGCACGAGCAAACACAAGCACAACTAATGTTGGTGAGCGTGGCATGGAGTCACAGGCATAGACTATGGTTGTTAATTCATCCAAGACCTACTTAAACACCTTCGTAGGAGGGATGCAGGCTCCTCTAAGCCATAGACTTGTAGTTTTTGATTTGATATATGTTTGAATATTTGATGTCCTACATTTCATATTTCATAAGTTTTATATAAACTTGACAATATTTATAATTTTATATATCTAAGTTTGTTATTTCCTTTAGCTAAAATTCACATTTATACTTATGTGATTGATGTATACTTGTGTATGTGATCAAATTAGCTTCTATTTGATGATGTTGTTGTGTCTTTAAGGTTTATTTAATAAAGAGTGCATGAAATAACTTCTAAATCCTTAAAAATATCTAAATTTCATGGAATTTTTACTTTGCCAAGTTCGGAGTACCGAGTTGGGTCAGCCTTGTTGAGTTTGCACCGAGTCTGAGTCTCGTTTCTATGGTTGCCAGTAATAAGAAGCATTAGTCATCACGTAGACTTAACACCAAGAGCAAGTTTGCCAAACAAGGCAGCTCATAGGTTGACACCACAAGAGAATGAACAACTAAAGCAACAAGTCCAAGAATTGTTATAGAAGGGACTAATTCATGAAATTTTAAGCCCAAGTGTAGTTCCAATTGTATTAGCACCAAAGAAAAGCAGGGAATGAAGAATGTGCACATTGAGGGCAATAAACAAGATTACAATAAAGAATAGATTCCCATTGCCAAAGGATGGATGATTTACTAGATTGTCTAAGTGGAGCCAAATACTTCAACAAGATAGATTTAAAGAGTGGGTAGCACTAAATCTGGATAAGAGAAGGTGATGAGTGGAAAACAGTGTTTAAAACTAATGATGGCTGATTATGCCATTTGGTTTGTTCAATGGCCCAAGTACATTTATGAGGCTCATTAACAAGGCGTTAAAACCATTCATGTTAAGTTTGTCATTGTGTATTTGGATGATATTTTCCTTTTTAGTCATTCTATAGAGGAGCATTTGAGAGATTTAAGACTCATGTTCAGTAAGCTTAAAGAGGGAAAGTTATCGGTAAACTTGAAAAAGTGCAGCTTCATGAAAGAAGAGCTCATTTATTTGGGATTTGTGGTTTCACGAGATGGATAAAAAATGGACCCAAAGAATGTAAAAGCAATAATTGAATGGCCTTCACCAAAGACTGTTTAGAGCAAGGAGCTTTTATGGGTTGGCTAATTCTTACAAGAAATTTATCAAGAATTTCAGTGATATTTTTGCCATCACAAAGACAAAGAAAGGTGGCAAGAAGAAATTTCAATGGACAGCTGCAGCAAAAGAAAGCTTTCAATTAATGAAAAGAAAAGTTATAGAACAGTCAAGTCCAGCATTGCCTAATTTTGACACAGTGTTCCAAGCTTACTGTGATGTAAGTGGCACAATGATTGGTGTCATAATCAATCAAGAAGGTAAGCCTATTGCTTATTTTAGTGAAAAGAATGAAGCAAAAAGGAAATATTTTGCTTATGACCAAGAGTTTTATGCAAGGTTGCCAAGAGACAGGGGTACTTGGAGACTTCAGAGACTGGTGGTGATACTGGTACAGCTAATTTTCAAAAGTAGGAGACAAGGGTACTTCGAGACGCCAATTTTTTTAATATAAATTAATATTTTCCAAAAAATATCATGACATAGAACTTTAAAACAAGAACAATTGTAAAGATTAACATTAACTTTAAAGTTTTAATACACAAACGTCAAATGGAATTGTGTCAAAGTATTCAACCCTCACATTACATATTTCATATAGATTAATAAAAATGTCAAATGTCATTGTGTCAAAGAGTTCAAAGCTCACACTACATATTTCATATTAGATTAATGATTACCATTACATATTGAAATTCTAAAATATTGATAGTTTGATGTTGATACATATGCCGAAGGATATGACATGCCTAGTTATGAAAAATTTTGTATTGTTCTTTTGAGAATGGAGAAGGTTTGCATGGATGTGTCCCTATAAGATATTGAGAAGGTTGGAGATTCTTAGTGGCTTCCATTATTTCCAATAGTTGATTTGATGCTACACAAAGAGCTCTTGTTACCATTCTCGTGACTGTTGAACACACCCAGAGACTGAGAGGGGGGGATGAATTGGTCTCTTATCAAACCCAATATGTAGCTTTAGACAGCAGCGGTGAAAGATAAAACATTCAACACCAATGCACAAGAGAACACCAAAATTACATGGAAAACCCAGGGAGGGAAAAACCACAGTGAGAATCAATTCACAATATATGTCACAAGAGACTCACCACCAAACTTGCTACCAAGACAATTGACTTGGGGCAAGATGCAAAGGACTTGCAAACTAAAAATGACTTCTTCAGGATAAGATACAGAAGGATCTAATGAAGGGGCTCACATCCTCAACACAAGATACATGAAATGAAGTATAATGAAATAGGCTTTCAGCATTCTCCTTAGAATGGAGATGCTTTTGACATGATGTCTCCAACAACCATTAGCAATTCAATTCCACAACACGCTGCTACCTCTTCAAACTCGCATCTTCCAAAATTCACATTCACTCAACACCCTTTGCAATTGCTTCAACCTTCTATTTTTACCATCTAGAACAATGCCAAACAACAATTACGTCAGCCAAAACAAGGGACAAGGAGGAAATCCCAAAAGTCTGCCACCAAAACATAATTGTGGTGAAAGCAATCCTATCCAGAAGAAGAGAGGACCCAAACAACATAACACAATATCCAATGTGATCCCAAACATCACACGCGCTTGGCGCACATCCTCCAAAGTTAGGAACAAGGTAACGTGTAGCAACAATTAGTCGGCAAAAACATGAAACTGCTTAATGTGGATCTCCACGTAGCAAGGTGAGACCCAAAACCAACGCAACACATCATCAACTGCAATCAAGAACATGGCATAAGCTAGAGGAACAAATCTTATCGGCCAGATAGGCACAGACAACCCTATAAACCAGCTTCAGACATAATGCAGCACCAAAGAGCACAATTATTGCTATGCGGACCACATACAGATGTTCCTTAAACATCCAACATCATTCCCAAGGACATATATCATATTTCTTCAACAATCAAGTTGCCACTACCATTTCTACACAAAATTCTTCATAGTTGGAAGACTAGGAAGACACGGTCATGTAGCACATCATCAAAAACATGCTTGTGATACATATCTCTACTGGAAAATTGAACTGAGACATTGCAAAGATTTTATGAACATTCCCTCTAAGCCACAACACTGCAAAAATAATGCAGAGAAATGCGGAGCATTTCCTGGACCAATCATGACAGACCAAAATTGCCAGCACACTGCATTCTTTTGAAACATCAGCGTCAACAACACGGGCTTGAAAAGACAAGCGTGCAACATACACAAAACATACAATCTATGTTCTAAACTGCAAGGTCATACCAATAAATGCAGAGGAATGTGGAACATTCTTCTAGGAAGTTGTCAAAGTACTTCTCTACAAACACACACTTCAACATTCTTCAAAGATCAAAAACACCTCAATTGTTCATCAACAACATTCTGCAATCCATGCTAGTGGCAGGCTTCTAATCCTCATCTTAATGCTTATGATCCTCATCTTAACACTAACTTTGATCATTTACATACATACTACTGCAACACTTTTGATCAGTAATACGACAGCAACATCTCTTAAACAAACATAGCATAGAGAACACCTGCACAGTACCTACCATCTGCAGCACCTGAATAGCAAAGCAGCAATTCCTCTAGTATGCAACCAGCCTATACCAAACTTTCAACATCTTCACAGCCATATCAACAGAGGGCTATCATCGTCACAGCAAAATGAATCATAACTCCAACATACATCAAGTAGAGGGTTAACACAGAAGGGACAACACCAACTGCCACTAGCACATATCAACATCAACACTTATCAATGTCATCATCAAGCACTCAACATCCAACAGACAGAGGGTTGACATCAATGACAACAACTGCCAACAATGACCTCTTTAAAAGAACAACAATTGGTAAATCATGACACTACAAGAAAAGTGAATAATCATACATCATTGATGAGTCTTTCTAGAGAGACAATTGAGTAGATTGGTCGGAAGACTATAGTGGCTATCATTATCATTACTAACAAATAAGTATTAATGATTTTGCAATGGTGATATTAGAGGTTAAGAATCAGAGTTTTTATAAAGCCAAATGCCCTTAAGTATTTTGGCAGGAGACGTCAATTTTTGTTTACAAGACTTCGGAGACAATGGCTAGAAAAACCTTGTGCATCAAGACATTTCCAGAGACGTCTCTGATACCGGAGATGTGTCTCACAGGTAGGAGACGTGTTTCCTGGCAAACATGGTTTTATGCAATTGTTCAAGCTCTTAAGAAATGGCGACATAAATAGCCAAAGTAAATTAAAAACAGATGCACATTAACTAGATAGAATTCCTTCCAATTTATATTTTTGGTTTTAAGCATAAGAGTGGAAAATCTAACAAAGGGGCAGACGTGTCAATAGGTGAATTCTTATATTGATTGAGCTTCAAGCAAAAGTCATTGGGTTTGAATCAATGAAAAAGTTGTATGGTGGGGATTCAGATTTTCGAGAAGCACGGGTAGCATGTAAAAAACCAACAACTACTGATAGAACTCCATGGCTGGAATTCAGGATCCAAGAGGGTTTGATCATCAAAGGTAAGAGATTGTGCATACCTCAAGGTTCAATGTGAGACAATCTCTTAAAGGAGAAACATAGTGGTGACCTTGTTGGTCATTTCAGTTATGACAAGACATTAGCACAGCTAAGGGAACAATATTATTGGCCAAAGATGAGTGTGGATGTACGAAAATTTGTGGAGAGATGCAGAATATGCTAACATACATAGGGTAGAAGTCAAAATATTGGACTTTATCAATCGCCCCAATTGCCGACAGACCATGGGATGCAATAAGTACAGATTTTGTGCTTGATCTACCTTGAATTTGGCGAGGTAATGACTCAATGTTCTTAAAGAGATATTTTCCAATATGACACATTTTATAGCATGCCACTCATATTGCAAATTTGTATTTCAAAGAAGTTGTAAGGTTACATGGACTGCCATTGAGTATTGTGTCAACTAAAGACACTGAATTTCTTGGTCATTTTTGGAGAGCATTGTGGAAGAAGTTGGTGCGAGATTGAATTTCAGCTCAACCTATCACCCAACGACTAATGGGAAAACAGAGGTAGTGAATGAATCTCTAGGCAATTTGCTACAATGCATTGTCAATGATAAGCCCAAACAATGGGATTTGGCCTTAGCACAAGTTGAGTTTGGCTATAATGATTCTATGAACAAAAGTACAGGTATAAGCCCCTTTCAAATTATATATGGCAGCAGCTAGGGAGTTTGCCAGTTAAGAAGCACGACAGAGATGACTAGGAGTGCTGAAAGTGGAGAGTATGCGCAAGCCCTGCATGACATCCACATGGAAGTAAAAAGAAGGCTGGAAGCAAGTGGAAACAAATACAAACAATATATTGATCAGAGGCGCAATGAGCAAATATTTAAAGTACGTGATTTAGTATTGGCACATTTAAACAAAAAGCAGTTTCCAAAAGGTGAGTATAACAAGCTCAAAATGAAAAAGATTGGGCCTTGTAAGCTACTATGCAAGTTTTCAGCCAATGCATATGAAATCAAGTTGCCTAAAGGAACAAGTGTTTCCCTTATCTTCAACGATTCAGACCTGTACACATTTATTCTAAGTTACCAGATTCGCTCCGCAGACCTGGAATTCGTGGTTTGGTTCGGTGCAAATTCGAATTCGGTTCCAATTCACATTTTCACTGAGGCATTCGCTTAAAATTCGGTCAGCGGGACCCTGTGCAAATTTGGAACGAATTTCACCAAATTTCTAAATGCCAGCGCAAGCCCGGATGGAATCTGGAGCGAATTTGGGACGAATATGCTTGCTGTTTGAAATCAGAATATGCTTGCTGTTTGAAAATATAATAGCATTATTTTGGAAAATAGCTTTAAGTAAACAAAAGTATGGATGCCAAGGGTAATAAATGACCCACAAACTTGTTGTTCCAAACAAGGTCTCAGTTGGAAATTGGAGTTGCAGGTACAGTAGCTGCCTAGAATTGACATCCTTTATTTTAAGCCTGCACCCTGAAAAAAAAATGTATTGCCTAAAATCTGAGAATAAAAGTCATGTATGCAGCTGCTTAGAACTATGCTAATAATATGGCCAAAGTTGCACCAAAAGCTGCATAGTTGTGCCCGAAAAAGCCTGCTAAAAATAGTGTAAACTCGGAAATTTTACTTTCTAACTGTTGTATGTATGCCCACAGTGATTGTTCAGTAGCTATCAGAAATTCGAACACGTGTCTAATAACTTATTTGTTGCTATGCGGTGGAGTATTTCGCTATGTTTCTTTATTATTAGCATAGTAATGTATGAACTTATTTGCTGCATATATATATATATATATATATATATATATATATATATATATGTATGTATGTATGTATGTATGTNTATATATATATATATATATATATATATATATATATATATATATGTATGTATGTATGTATGTATGTATGTATGTATGTATGTATGTATGTATGTATGTATGTATTAACAAAAAAAATCTTGTACGGACAAACCCAAAACAAATCGAACCCAACCCAAAAAAAATTTAGACGAATTTCGAACCCAAATCTCGAACCCGCATCTGAACCGGCAACTTAGCATTTATTGATGATCACACAACAGAGATGACTAGGAGTACTCAAAGTGAAGATTATGCGCAAGCCCTGCATGACATCTACGTGGAAGTAGAAAGAAGGTTGGAAGCAAGTGGTAACAAATACAAACAATATCTTGATCAGAGGTGCAATGAGCAAATATTTGAAGTACATGATTTAGTATTGGCACATTTACACAAAAATCAGTTTCCAAGAGGCAAGTATAACAAGCTCAAAATGAAAAAGATTGAGCCTTGTAAGCTATTATGCAAGTTTTCAGCCAATACATATGAAATCGAGTTGCCTAAAGGAACAAGTGTTTCCCTTATCTTCAATGATTGGACAACACAAATGCCTGAGAGAGAAAAGGAAGAAATTGAAGCAATCATAGCATGGTTGCAGGAAGACGCCTCTCCAACCTCCCGGGGCGTGTTTCTCTGACCGAAAACAGGGTGGAGATGTCCCTAGTTGCAGTAAACGTCCCATCTGCAATAAGTTGAAAAAAAAAATACAACCTGCAAAATGTCATGTGAGGGCTCTAATGCATTTCCACTACTCAATACAAACATGAAATACAATCTATAGTTGTGTGATTTGCATCTTACTGTCATGCGAGGGTTTTTAACACTCTGGACTAAAAGTTTGATAAAGAAGCAGGGATCGGTCACATATGAGTTTAAGGTTGTTTAGTATAACATGTTGAAAGCGTGGATTACAATTTAACCCCTGTGAAGGAGACTCCAGGATCTATTATGCAATCACAAGTACAATGAGATACAAAAATAATATTCCATAGATATAGATATCGGTATAGGTATATGTATAGAGGTGTGTGTGTGTGTGTGTGTGTGTGTGTGTGTGTATGAAACAGAGATTTGTTACATTACATGTGTGAAGCAAGTAATTGCTATTAGGGTTCAATCCAACTAATGAGATTAGCAAACAAGAAACAGTGATTTGTTACATTTCATGTTGTATGAAGAAAGCAATTCCTATTAAGAGTTAATCAAACTAATGGAATTTGTTCTATGGATTAAGGAACACGGTTGTAAGCATTAAAAAAAGTTGACGACATGGTCCATAAATATAACCTT
Source organism: Thuja plicata (assembly GCA_018584345.1). Lineage (NCBI taxonomy): Eukaryota > Viridiplantae > Streptophyta > Pinopsida > Cupressales > Cupressaceae > Thuja > Thuja plicata. The sequence goes on from MU226996.1 coordinate 3,401,214, forward strand.
ACAAGGCAGTGCATTTCTATATTAAACAATTAACTCTCTATTTTTTTGTATGTTAAAATTAGCACAACTAAACAAAGGGACTATAGAGAAGTTGCTAGCTGTAGCTCATGAAGATGAGAAACAACTTTTCAATATTAATTGAAGATAAATTTAGCCAGAGAAGGGCTAAACAATGTTAGTCCCATTGACAAGCAAATTCAATATGTATAAAACTACCAAATTTATAACCAGATCGCGAAATTTAGCCCATGAATGAGTAGTTGACAGCAAGAGAAGACCATTATAACCAGATCATGAAACGCAATCCCTGGTAGTATGTGGTGCATTGCAAAAGGTTACGTACCCAGAGAGGAATAAGTTAAAAATCATTACCCAGGCAACCTGGACAGAAATAAGCATCCTCGCTACAGCTTCTGAAATTGAATCTCTCAAGTAGCAAAAAAAACAAATCTTAAAAACCAAATAATATCCAGGCAACCATCCAGAGGTTTTAGGAATACGTGTGCATTTGTTTTAAAATAAACAGGCATTAAAGAATCTTTGTAATAATATCAAGTCAACATACATTGTAGATTCTAAAAGCAATCATTACGCAGCGTAAGCCAGACAACCTATGAAACCGTCTAAAGCATTTATACTAAGACTTACAGTATGTATTTCATCCTTGTCAAGGCAATCATTGGTGTGAGTCTCACGGTCTTGATCACTCAAATGACTGATTTCAATTCCACAAACAGGGCATAGCACCAACTTGTCTTCCTCATCAGAAAAACATTCAACACCCAATTCGTCTTTTGTCATCCCATACGCACTTGTAGAGTGATCACTATTTTCGTGATTCTCGTTGTTTGGTATTCTACAGGGACCACTGGCCTGAGCCAAATCATCATCCGGGAGTCCACATGAACTAACGCCATGAATAAAACATTCTTCATCACCTGGATCAGGATTGCTTATTTTATATTGCAAAATGTCTTCATGCAAAGCACTGGTAGAAAATCCAGAAGAAGTATTGTCCCGATTCAAAACATTACTAGGGTTTAGACAGGGACCAATATCATGACAAATATTAGAGAATTTTAATGGACTACATGCCTGGTCTCGTTTATCTTCATAAATCAAATCCTTATCTAAACAATTCTGACTACCCAAAACACTCGTAGATTTTCTACACGGACTACAGACCTGAGTCATAAGGCTTATAACCTGTTCTTCCTCTAATTCACTGCAGGACCCATCGGCCTCAAAATTTTCAAAATTACCATTGTCCCTGTCACCTAATCTTTGCCCTCCATCGGAAGAGCAACAAAGCTGCATCAAAGCATTCAGCTGGGTCCCGGGTTCAAAACTCAGGGACTCCAAACCTTCTTCTTTGGCCAAAGCACCGAAATGGATCTCTGGTTCAGGGTTTGGAAGATACATCCCCTCTTCAGCTGAGAGCATTGATGCTTCAGTTTCTGGATTGTGGTGTTTTCTCCTGCAAAGCAACCTGCTTTCAATTGACATCCCTTTGCCAACCCTCTTTTTGATGAAATCTCCGTCGCGATCAATCCCATTTTTAACCACAGCAGATATATTTATTTTTGTGGGTGACCCAGTGGAGCAGGACTTCCCAGAGACAATGGGATTGAGTTTTAGTGGGGCAAGCTCGTTTGTATTCTCCTTTCCTTCTGCAAATTTCTTCTTGGTTTTCTTCTTTGTGTATTGATGGGTTTTAAAAGGTTTTGAAGGGTTTGAAATTGGAATTTTTTGCTCTTTCTTTGCTTTGGCCTTTTTGGATATTTGGCATGATTTGAGGATGAGGTGATTGATTGAAACGGCGGGGGTTGGACACTGAAAATCGTCGTCGTCTTGCGGTGTGGATGCCATTGCCAAAGCCATAGCAATAGCTAGATCAGAGTTTTGCTCTGGAACCTGGGAAGAAGTCATTTGCGGTGGAAATTGAAATCTCCTCTCCCTCAGTCGAAAATCCTCTAATTGGGGAGAGCGGATTTAAAGATCAATTTGGCCGCCACTCTTCAAAAATTTGAATCTGAAACACGAGGCAACGGATTAGATGCAAATCCATTTGCAAACTTTTAAAAAATGGATTATAGAAAAGGTTTTTTTTTTATGGAGGTTTCTCTTTTCAATTTTTAGCTGTCATTTTATGGTGAGTTCGGAAGTTTTATCATTGATACGAATATGAATGTATCTATATTTTTATAATATTAACTTCAAAAAAAAAATTACGTTTCAACTTCTCTTTAAAATTTTAAATTCAAATTTTAACATTGTCTATTATTATAAATCTATGAGTCTATCTAATAGTCAAAAGCTTCCAAAAAAGTGTACAATACCTATCTATTGAGAAATTTAAGCCATAGCCTTAGGCTGGTCCCATGGGAGGGGCTTAAGCTCTATTTTTAAGGAGCTGGTGTGTGTGTGTGTGTGTGTGTGAGAGAGAGAGAGAGAGAGAGTAAATTAACTTGAGGTTTAGCAACAATATATAAAAGGAAATAGTTCATGTATTGGAATAGGGTAAACCAATTGTTCACAATTTTAAGAGAATCAAATAGCTCTTGTATTAATCTACGGTGAATAAATATAAGTAAGCAATAATAAACAAATTGCCCTAAATAAAGAGGTGGATTTGGAATGATATTTAGAATATGATATCAAAATTGAGACGAACAAAATAAGATGACTAAATTCTAAAATTGATGAGACTATTAATAGTCTTTGGTTGCATCTACACCTACAAAATTTATATATATGGTTGTAGACTATGTCTTTTTTGGATATAATGTGTCACAAAATCTTTTATATGTAGATGATATGTTGTAATTCTTGTGTAAATTGTCTACTTTAGGGATGAGCCCGCAGTGTGATTGCAACTCACAAGCCTTCTAATTAGGAGGTCAAGTGATCGACTACCGCTACCCTATCACCCCTACGTACAAAGTGGTTGCACAGACGACTAAAAGGAAGGATTGTTCACTTATGTTGATGATAGTCATGTGGCACACATGGAATGCCACATGGACATGTCAAGCGCAAATTACCAACGATAAGATTCTTATTTCCTTTTATATATAGACTAAATTGGCAACAATATAGACTAAATTAACTTGAGGTTTAGCAACAATATACAATAGGAAATAACATATGTATTGGAATAGGGTAAACCAATTAACATATGTATTGAAATAACTTGAGGTTTACCCTATTCCAATACATATGTTATTTCCTTTTATATATATACTAAATTGGCAACAATATAGACTAAATTATCTTGAGGTTTAGCAACAATATATAAAAGGACATAACATATGTATTGGAATAGGGTAAACCAATTGCTCACAATTTTAAGAAAATTAAATAACTCTTGCATTAATCTATGGTAAATAAATACAAGTAAGCTCAATAATAAACAAATTCCCCTAAATAAAGAGGTGGAATTGGAATGATATTTAGAATATGATATCAAAATTGTTCACTATTGTTCGAAGGGATGACGTAGAAACAAAGGCTACTCCTAGAAGGGAAGAAAAGACAAGGTATGATGGAGGTTTCAACCACATGGAGATAGGTGGACACAGTGGTAGGATGGACGAATAGAGTTGAGGGAAGATATAAAGGAGATGTGATAGTGTATAGAGGATGGACTGTAGGCTCAATGCAGTGGAGAGATAAGGTGGTATGGAGGGATGAGGAGAATTGTGGAGTGATAAGTGGGTGGCGCATGAGCTTGGAGAGATAAGGAGGTGTGATAGGAGATCATAACAATAAGGAGTGTAGGAAGAGGGGAGAGATAAGGAGGATGGAGGGATAAGGACATGGAGTGATAAGGTGAGTTTGTAACAATAGAGGGATAAGGAGATATGAAGACACAAATAGATAAGGATAATATCTAGAGGAGGGGACAAATAAGGAAAAAGATGTTAAAATGGGGAGATAAGGATTTTGTTGAGTCAAATATGGCAAGGTGTTAATGCTTATGAATGTTCTCGGGGATGGATTCCCTTGTTATGTCTCCATTGGTTCAAGCTCCTATCAAAAGTAATCATTTCGATAATAAATAAATAAAAGTGTCTACCCTACAACTTTCACCTTACATTTCTACATTCATTTTAGTGTATATCTTGTAAGTCGTATTTAAGCATTGTTGGTCTTATTTTATGCCCTTTCTATTAATGACATATATGTGAATACAAAAAATAAAAAATTAGGAATTCATTCATTGTCAACTCTAAAAGTTTGAATAGTTTAGTCCATCAATGCACAAAGACCCTCGTATACACATGATCAAACACTAGCAATTATAGATGCTTATCTAACTAGTCCAATATTAATTTTTAGCTATTGCATCAATTTTAACCCTAGAACTCGAGGTATTGCCAATGATTATCTCAATTAGTATTTCTTATAAACTTATTTTTAGTCTCATTTATTAGGTTTAGACTTGTTTTTATACTCACAAGTTTACTCTATTATCTATCAATCTATTCCAATTGTTCAAGAAGATTCTTCTTTATGTAAGTTATCAATCAATTTACACAAGGAAATACTATTTAGAACTCCCAATGTACCAAATCCTTATATTTCTATTGAACTATTTCATAGGTATTGTGTGTTCTTCTCTTTGTAGATCTTCCTATCTCTCAACTTTGGCCATAGTTTACTCCATTTGACCTGTACCTTTGTAACTATCTAGCTTCAAACCTCTCTCATTACCTTCACTAAATAAATTTAGATCACCTTATTCCTATCCTCTCCCCTTTTCATAGTTTGTGAATCTTAATTACATTTGTCTGCTCTGTCACACACACACATCATAATAGCATTGTAATCACCCAAAAATGGTCAAGAGAAATCAAATCACTAAAATCAATAAATTTCAATAAATCGATCAAATTAAATCAAAAGAATCAAAACCCTAATTGTGTACTTAAATTCAATCAATTTAATTGCATGATTAATCAATATTCCTTAATCAATTAATGTCCTGGCCAATTAATCAAATAAAGATCCAAAATCCACATGGCTAGAGAAATTAATTTATTTGATTTAATTAAATGCTAATTAATATTCCCTCCAACACACATGACACATGGCACACAAGGATTTAAAAGGGAATAACTACTTGGCATAGTCAACCAATGTGAGAAAAGTTCAAGGATCAATCACATGGCTTTTCTATCTCCACCCTCCAATTCAAATTGGATCGATCTTGACCATCCAATTCAAATTAAGTTATTTTCCCTCCTAAGAAATCTGTAAAACCATGGCTAATCAAGTCATTTGGCAATCCGTCACTTGCATAAGGACATAATGTTAGTTTGAGTTTTGAGTTAATTTGCATTGCGAGAGCTCATTTTAGGATAATTCCATCCATCTATCATCATTTTAGATCTATTTAGCAATCAATTACATCATGTAGCTGTTGAATTCATCCATTCTAGCTTGCATCTTAGCTTAATTGTATCAATACAACATTAATTTCATCATGTAGCTTCATCAATTTCATCATGTAGCTTCATCAATTTGATCAAATTTGTAGTCATTTAGGTACCTTTTTATGAAATGTTCCATTTCATGAGTTGTCATTCCATTAGATCGGAAATAATGTCTGAGAGAATTGATTTAGAGTAGGAATCCTCAAGACTAGGGAGCAATCACAAGATTTTAATGAGTTTTTTGTTTTATTTTGATGATATTTGGATTTTACTAACTCATTAAGCCAACGTTCCATTCACTAATACATTTGGTGCAAAATTTTGACAGCTAACTCTCAGAAAACCAATAGCAAACCGTCACAATTAATCGTCAAAGTTTTTGCGTCGTTAAGTTTGATGACCAAGGATTTCATCACAATTCTGATGGTCATGGCGTGAGAACTATCCTCTCATCCATTGTTCAATGAGTACTCATTTCTGACGTCAAATTCCGCTAGGAGCACTGACTTGTCGTCGTCGGGTGTTGTGTAAACATTTTCGACGGGGATGTCGTCGCGAGTAAGACATCCCCTCTGAAAAATTTCATTGGTCAAACTCAACCTCTATCGCAATTACGACGACTGTGTGTAAACATTTTTTATGGGGTTTCCATCGGGAGTACAACATCCCCATCAAAAAATATCATTGCTAAAACTAATTTACTGTCAAAATTGCGACAGGTTATCAATAATTTTTTTTAAAATGATTTGTCAATTCTTGCTTGTCAAATTCTCTTTGTGATGTCATTTTACACTCTCTATACAAATGAGCTTCAAATTTTTCTACCTCATCTCAATGACAACATTGCAAGCTATAAAATGAAACACATTAATTGTTGAGATGATCTGCTCATACACTAGTTGCATAATTTATTTTTGTAATTCAATCCTCAAAATAAAAATAAAAGGACATATAAATCCCAAATTGTCAAAATAAATAGACATGTGATTAAGGAAAACCCATTACTAAATGATTAACTAGAACACCATGTTCTCATGGTTGTCATCCTGGCTGAATAAATAGTCAATCTTCATAAACATGCAATTTTATAGCCTTAAAAATATCTGGTCCAGACATGGTGGTAAAATGAACACTCTTACTCCAACACAAAAAAAATCAAGTTGTTGGCACAAAATTGAATGATTGAACTCTTATTTCAGAGACTCGTAAGCCTAAATATTAATCAATAGATAGAAAATTATGTATGATACCACCACGACATATTTGTATCTAAAAAAAACTTTCAGAGGACTATTTGAGAATCATATGTCAGGAAAACACTTTGATGATGAAAGTTTTACTAAAGGAAAATGTTAGGAAAAAATGCCTCAAAGAGATGTGGATTTGTGGACTATGATGATTCTAGGATATGCACAAAATTTATTTGTTGAAAAGGCCTTAGAAACTTACAAGTGAATGCAATTTGCAGGCGTAAAGATAAATTCCATAACTTTTGCCACTATCCTCTCTGCATGTGCCAAAATGGGAGCTTTAGAATAGGGTATGGAAATCCATCAAAGCATAATGGAAGGGGTATTTTTCCTATATATTTTAGTTAGAAATGATATGGTATACATGCATGAAAAATGTGGAAGCATAAATAATGCACTTAAACTGTTTGACAAAATGCCTATGAAATGTCATCACATAGAATGTAATGATTGGAGGATATGCACAACATGGATTTGTAGAAAGGGCTCTAGGAACTTTAAACCAAATGTAATTGGTAGGTATAAATTCAAATTCTATAAAATTTTCCAACATTCTCCCTCCCTATGCCAAAATGGGACCTTTGGAACAAGGTATGGAGATCCACCAAAGCTTAAAGGAAGGAGGATTTTTGTCACATGTTATGTTTGCAACTACTTTGGTAGACATGTATGAAAAATGTGGGAGCATATATAAGGAATGTGAATTGTTTGACAAAATACCACATAGAGATGTCATCTCATGAAATGCAATGATTGTTGGATATGCACAAAAATAATGTATTGATGAATCCTTAGAAACTTTCAAGGAAATTTAATTAGCATGTGTAGAGCCAAATTCCAAAACCTTTTCCATCATTCTCACTGCCTATGCCAAAATGAAAGATTTGGAACAAGGCATAAGCATCCATAAAAGAATAAACAATGGGGAATTTTTGTCAGATGTTATAGTTGCAAATACTCTATTAGATATGTATGAAAAATGGGGAATCATAGACAAGGTACGTGGATTGCTTGATGGAATGCCTCAAATAAATATGGTCACATCGAATGCCATGATTAAAGGATATGAACAAAATGGATTTGTTCAAAAGGATTTAGAAACTTTCAATAAAATGCAATTGGCAGGTGTAAAGCCAAATTATACCACCTTTTTCCAGCATCCTCTCTGCTTGTGCCTAAATGGGATCTCTGGAAAAAGGTATGGGTATCCATGAAAGTATAGCAGAAGGTGGATTTTTTTTAGAAATTATACTTGGAAATGCTCTTGTAGACGTGTATGAAAAATGTGGAAGCGTAGACAAGGCATGTGAATTGTTTGACATAATGACTAAAAGAGTTGTCATCTCATGGAAAACCATGATTGTAGGATATGCACATAATGGACTTTGAAAAGATTCCCTAAAATATTTTGAATTAATGAAATGATCTGGAACATATCTCAATATTTTAAGCTTTTATTGTGTTCTATGTGCATGCATCCATGGACATCATTAAAAGCATAATGGATAGAGGAATTTTAATAGATGTTTTTTGTTACAAGTGCCCTGGTAGACATGTATGCAAAGTGTGAATTGTTAGAATGGTTCAAAATAACTTAGAGGGGAGGTGAATTAGTTATCCTCATGTCTAGATATACCAATTGAACTTTTAAACACTTCAACCAACTTAGATCTACTCAACAATCCAATCGGTCTTTATAGCATATGATTAATAACATAAACTTGCAGTCCACTGTCCTAAAGTAATCAACTTGCAGAATATAAAACTCTTAATAGTAAAACACATCAAATATCATTCACACAAGTGTGATACTAGGATTTAACGTGGAAACCCAATATAGGAAAAGCCACCAGTAACATGCTACCAATATTTCACTCTTCTGAAGTGAGCTCTGTTAGGAGCCAACCCTGGTAAAGGTACAATACACACTATTAGGTGTGACTCTGTTAAAGGATTTAATCACCCTGTAAGGAGTGAGCCTTGTTAGAGGACTTAGATAATTTCATTAGAATGACACCTTGATTAAAGGATTAACAAAATGAATGTTAGGTCAACCTTGATTAAAGGATTTTAACTGATACAATGGTTAGAAAGTAACAAAAATTTTGATCTGAAACATACAGCTCACTTTGCAAATACAGATCTACTTTAGCTCAAATGTTAATTCACTGACTGGCCTTCATTACATCTCTATCTCTCTGATATGCTTGGAAATCCGTCAAGTAATCACCACTTCACAGTTATTTATTTCTCTTCTCAGCCTTCTCATCCTTCTACTTAGATTAGTCAATCAATTGTATCGACCTCTACACACATAACTTGCAATTAGGTTAATATTATACCTCTCTTCTTAGGTAGCTCAATATTTTGTCGCTTAATCATCACCATAGATCTTAGGGTTTGGTCATATCCAACAAATCCTTCCAACATTTTGTTCTCCTTCTACTTTGTAGATACATCTCAAAAATCCTTCTTGAATCCATACATAGTAACTGTTAAATGTTCATTAAATTCTCTATGACGTTCATCCTTATCTTCCACACACTTTACATATCCCAATAATTTAATTGTGTCGACTGGGATCTCAATTTTCTCATAAACTGTAAAATACTAACACTTGGTCATCACTGTGTTCTTTCGCTCGGTCATCACTAGATAACTCGGTAAAAACTGATACTTGATCGACACTATGTAACTTGACATTTACTGGTGCTTGGTAAACACTCGCATCACTCGGCTTAAACTTAAGTTCCTTAATCTTCTGCCATTTTGCTCGGTCAAGACTGAGCTTTTAGTCTTCCTTGCCTCACTTAGTGTTAAAGATAAACAACACATTATCTTGTCAATGTTCCAACCAATCAAGTACCCATTGTAGTTTCACATAACTCCACCATTTCACTAGGTCTTCTTGTTATCTCCTCTTTTCAAATCTTCTTCATCAATCAAATGATATGGCACTTTACTAGATAGCAATTGTCTTACCAGTTAAGGTTTGACATCAATGACAATATAACAATTGTTTCAATTGTAGCTTCCAACAATCTCCCTCTTTGGCATTGATGATAAACACCACATGCAAACAAAATTACATGCATAGTTACCAAGCAATCCAAAAAGTATGTTCTATTAACATACTTTTATTAATGTCATTAGCTTCATTATGAATCTCTTTGAATGCAAATATCAACTCCCTCTTGGATAGATTTATCTCTTTAGCTTATCTCCCTCGTTGTCTTATCTCCCTCATTGTCTTATCTCCCTCTTTGACAACAATGTCAAAGTCATTCATCTTCACCATGTAGATATCTCTATGTCAACTTTATGAACTATTTGCTCCCTCTATCATCTTGCTTATGAATAATTAGCATCTTGTATGTAACTCTTCATAGATTTAGGCAACTCCTAAAGTGTGACCTCCTTGCATCAATTTGTCAGATATTTTGGGTAATTCATTTGATGCAATCACTCCATTTGTTCTTAGTTAGCCTCAACTAGGGGAATCACCCCTAATTTACATCTCAGATACTCATGTGCATCCTTAGGTAATGCTTTAGGAAATATATATGCTAATTATTCCTTTGTATTCACATATTCCAATCTCACTTATTTGTCTTGAACTAGCTCTCTCAAGTAATGATGCTATATCCTTTGTATTCACATATTCCAATCTCACTTATTTGTCTTGAACTAGCTCTCTCAAGTAATGATACTTTATAGTAATATGCTTGGTCTTAGTGTGCATCACAAGATTCTTTGATATATTGATAGCACTTGTATCACAACACACAAAATATATACATGAAATCAACTCCAACAATTAATACATATGTATCACATCCATCATAAGCATCACATATGAATTAAAAACATTAAAAGGTACATCATGAATTAATTATGTAATGTAATGGGAATTCTATATATAATGAATAAACTATGTGATCATATAAGTCAAATATATTTGTATCAAGAAATCAATATTAAATAGATTAAGGATTGATCGCATAACTCTACATTTAATTCATGTCATTGACCTTCTCCTTCACCCAAATCATCATCGTGATTATCATCTTCATCGTCATCACCACCACCACCATCATCATCAGTAGCCACATCATCATCATCATCTTCTTCTTCTTCATGAAAACTTGTGTCAGGAACATCATCGACTAACTCTCGTTTGTGATCATAGTCTAGATCATCTTCTACTTCTTTGATATCTTCTTCTTCCATCACATTATACTTTATCGACCTTCCTCTTAGATCATGTCTAACAAAAAATGATGAACCCAATTTATGTGGAAACTCTGAGTAAAATACCTGCTCATATTGGCTTGGAAGAACATAGATGTCATCCCCAACTGGCTCAAACAACCTTGTATTAACCATTGTAAATCTATTGTCATATTTAATAATAGTTCTATCAGGATCATTTTGATTAAGTCATATAGTCTGTACCATTTGACGACGAAGAAAAATAATTTGAAGGAATTAAAGTCACACTCAAGTATATCATCCAAAATGACATAGTATCAATTTTGAGACTCTCGAGGATGTAAGTCATTTCAAGATGAAATATTAGTCACCTAAAAGACTGTAGTTATCCCAGAATCATAAGTTTTCTTCATGTCATCCAACTTTTTGATGCAAAATTTATGACCATTGCAAAACATAGCCTTGTGGTGTCTGACCTGCAATAATATGTCAAACATGTAAAAATTATTGCATCATGAGTTGATAAAAATATGATTGTACACCATAGTCTGGTATACCATATATCCCTCCACCATAGAACCCTTAGTATGTTCTCTTTTTTGAACTAAAGCCTTCAAAGATTTCAATTGCCTCTCAACCATCCACATTGACCTAGTGTGTATAGGTCCACACAATTCAATCTCCTCAAGTTGGTGTATGAGGTAGTGTTCTTGTGTATTGAAAAAAGTTGAAGGTAGACACTTTTGCATTTCACACATTAGATGAGGAATTTTTCTCTTCTAATATTGTATATCTTCTTAATCTATTTATTTAGATGACAGTCACCTACAAGAGATTCAAGACACATAAATGTGTAAATATGAGACTTTACAAAATAATATACAATATATTACATAACAAGAAAAGAAATTCGTGAATATATTAAATATATACAACAAATTGAGCAAATATCATTGCTTACCTCATGTATTTTATAAGATCATGTATCACTTGTTTGACATTATTGTCGAAGTGCTCTAGGAGAGGTAGCATGTACTGCAACAATTATAAACTGATCATTTCATTATTTTCTAATAAAAAATAATGAAAAGTACATGTAGATTACAAATACATTGTAAATACAAAAGAACACAAATTACCTTGATGAAAGTATTCCAATCATGCATTTTCATCCCTGACCCAAATTCACTTTTCTTTGATATGAGATTGTTTATGTTCGCAACAAATCCTGTGGAAAATTAAATTTTTTGTATGACTTCTTTTATAGCATTGCTTTGTTGGTCCGTTAATAACCAAGGAAGGGCACTTTTATTAATCTAGTCTCCATTTCTATTTGATTGAATTAAATTTTTCATTGCATAATTGGATTAATGAATGTCACTACAAATTTTGATAATTTTTTCTTTGTCACGACTTAAATCCAAAAAAATTCATAATGTCTTTGTTATATTCTTTCCAATATGCATAGTATCAAACAAATGCATAAATTGTAGCTTCTCGTAGTAGGGAAACCTACTAAATTGTCTAGGATAACTTTTTAGTCCCTTTGGAAGGTGGTTAGAAATGCCTTGACCACCTTCACAATCATCAATTAAATAATCAGTAAACAAAACACAATATAAAAATATAATTTCCAAACATAAACCATTAGGTGGAATGACATTACCTTGACGATTAATTCTATTATATTCTTACTTCCATAGGCGAGGTGTCATTCTTCGTAGATTTGATGTAGTCTCTTATTTCTCATTGAAAATATGTTTTTCAGTACTTTGATACTTATGATATCTGTGGAGGAAGTGCCTATACTCATCAAACACCTACTTTCCTAAACTTTTTGAATGACGAGATTTCATCTTTGGACCACAATCTGGACATACAAATTTTCCCTTTTTTTGAAGACCTACAAGATAATGATATAATTGGATTAAATTTGTTAATTTTTATAATTAGAATTATTATGCACAACTTGAATTCACTATAACATACCACAAGAATGTGTTAGCCCTGGGCATCATGTATTGTCTATACAAGCATTACGTGTAATTAAAATTGCCTTTGTCTTATTGGTCTAGAGACGTCATACATAGTGATACCATTCCATAACTCCAGCAACTCGTCAATAAGAGGCTGAATATATGCAATATATGCATTTTTATCTTTAAATTGGTACTTATCTAGTTGAATTAACAAACATTACATAATTATCATGACCATTTTACTGCGAGATTTATAATTACATGTAGATAACTATTAAATGATAAAATACCTGGAACAATCGTTTCTAACATAATGTGGTCCCTCTTTATCGACATCCATGGAGGAATGTTATTGTTGATAACAAAAATAGGCCAAATGAAGTAAATAGATCAACTCTCCAAATGGATTGACATCGTCCGTTGCCAATGAAAGCCTGGGATTACGAGGTTCTTCTTTAAAGTGCGTTCACTTTCCCTCTATGTCCATAAATGCTAAAACATTTGTAGGCATTCGAATAATGTCATATCAACTTCTATTATGTGCATGGTAATCCATAAATTGTGCCAAGATATTGCACCTAAATAATCGTTGCATACATGGAATAATGGGAATGTAACGAAGAACCTTGTGAGACACCTTTTTTGTTATTTGATCTGTTCAATATCTACTCGTATGACATTCAAGGAATTCTGTTGCAAATTCATGTTCTTTATGATATATAATATGATCACTCAGACAAACATCTATTGCATAATACTCCATTCCAATATCGTTCATAGTGACACATAATTCTCGGTATGAGCGAGGTAGAATATTTGATGGTGGTAACAAAAACTCACCTATAGTCTACAACAAAAATAACAAGTTGTTAATATAGATAATATTAATGGTACATAATTCACCCTTTATTAACTATAATGACATATATGACATACCTTAACATACATGACATTTTTATGTTGGATAAACCATTCATAACCTTCAAGTTCCCCAACAACAATACAATAGAGAGAAGAGTTATTTCAGAGCCTTTGTAAAGGGTCATGTTTGCGTTCACAAGTAGAGGTATATCATGGATGACATCAAGGTCATCTTGATCATCATCATCAACTGTGCCAGTACCAAATGTGGCATGGATCAATGTATTTGTACCATCATCTTCAAATGTGTTTTCTGCATGATCGTCATCTTCCATGGGATCATTATCTTCAGGTTCGATATTCGCACCTCCATGTTCCTCCACTTCAAAAACTGTATTATCCTGGTTGTGGTGGTCCATATCATGTGCCCTGGGGAGATCGACCTATATAAAAATTATGAACATAAATAAACCATGATCATGATCTCATCATCAATTGATTTCTTATATATATAAATTGTTAAAGTGATATAATGAACAACTTACCAATGTATGATAATCATGTCCCCCTTCAATGTGACCATTATCGCTACAATGTCTCTTAGTTGTTTTGATTAGTAGTCGTCTAGTGCTTAAGATCTTGCAAATTTTGTAGGGACAATAACATTTTTCATCGCCTTTTCTTTTGAAGTTAGACCACAATCTAGCAATTTTAACCCTATGTTGTTCTTCACTTTTATCTGACATGATCCTTCTTCACAGGAAAAAAATTAGGCTATGGAAACTTCGGTCTATAACCTTCACAAACTAAGAAAAATGATGTTGAAAGTACACAAATCTTCTTAGACCTAGTTATATATAGAAATTGAAAATTTAGTTATGAAGGGATATTTTAGTATAGTATACCAAATTGAAGTACTTGAACATAGAAAAATTGCAAAACACCAAAACCATTGCACTTATATGTGAAAAAGAGGATGGCATGGCCTATACAAAGGCTAACATCAACAAGGAAGTTTTTGAAGAGTACTACCATGGCAGAAAAAGAGGATAGTGAAGTAGCCTTAAAGAATGATATTGGTTTGGGATTCTAGGGAGAATGGCTTGAAGATGAGATAACAACAATGGTCTCAGAGAAGGGGACAACATATGATTTTGCTATGGTGGGCCATGAGATTTATAATTACATATAGATAACTATTAAATGATAAAATACTTGGAACAATCATTGCCAACATAATGTGGTCCCTCTTTATTGACATCCATGGAGGAATGTTATTGTTGATAACAAAAATAGGCCAAACGGAGTAAATAGATCTCAACTCTCCAAATGGATTGACATCGTTCGCTGCCAATGAAATCCTGGGATTACGAGGTTCTTCTTTAAAGTGTGGTCACTTTCCCTCTATGTCCATAAATGCTAAACCATTTGTAGGCATTCGAATAATGTCATATCAACTTCTATTATGTGCATGGTGATCCATAAATTGTGCCAAGCTATTGCACCTGAATAATTGTTGCATACATGGAATAATGGGAATGTAACGAAGAACCTTGTGAGACACCTTTTTTGTTATTTGATATGTTCAATATCTACTCGTATGACATTCAAGGAATTCTGTTGCAAATTCATGTTCTTTATGATATATAATATGATCACTCGGACAAGCATCTATTGCATAATACTCCATTCCAATATCGTTCATAGTGACACATAATTCTCGGTATGAGCAAGGTAGAACATTTGATGGTGGTAACAAAAACTCACCTACAGTCTACAACAAAAATAACAAGTTGTTAATATAGATAATATTAATGGTACATAATTCAACCTTTATTAACTATAATGACATATATGACATACCTTAACATACATGACATTTTTATGTTGGATAAACCATTCATAACCTTCAAGTTCCCCAACAATAATACAATAGAGAGAAGAGTTATTTCAGAGCCTTTGTAAAGGGTCATGTTTGCGTTCTCAAGTAGAGGTATATCATGGACGACATCAAGGTCATCTTGATCATCATCATCAACTGTGCCAGTACCAAATGTGGCATGGATCAATGTATTTGTACCATCATCTTCAAATGTGTTTTCTGGCGCATGATCGTCATCTTCCATGGGATCATTATCTTCAGGTTCGATATTCGCACCTCCATGTTCCTCCACTTCAAAAACCATATTATCTTGGTTGTGGTGGTCCATATCATGTGCCCTGGGGAGCTCGACCTATATAAAAATTATGAACACAAATAAACCATGATCATGATCTCATCATCAATTGATTTCTTATGTATATAAATTGTTAAAATGATATAATGAACAACTTACCAATGTATGATAATCATGTCCCCCTTCAATGTGACCATTATTGCTACAATGTCTCTTAGTTGTTTTGATTAGTATTCTTCTAGTGCTTAAGATCTTGCAAATTTTGTAGGGACAATAACATTTTTCATCACCTTTTCTTTTGAAGTTAGACCACAATCTAGCAATTTTAACCCTATTTTTTTCTTCACTTTTATCTAACATGATCCTTCTTCACAGGAAAAAAATTAGGCTATGGAAACTTCGGTCTATAACCTTCACAAACTAAGAAAAATGATGTTGAAAGTACACAAATCTTCTTAGACCTAGTTATATATAGAAATTGAAAATTTAGTTATGAAGGGATATTTTAGTATAGTATACCAAATTAAAGTACTTGAACATAGAAAAATTGCAAAACAAACCAAAACCATTGCACTTATATGTGAAAAAGAGGATGGCATGGCCTATACAAAGGCTAACATCAACAAGGAATTTGTTGAAGAGTGCTACCATGGCAGAAAAAGAGGATAGTGAAGTAGCCTTAGAGAATGATATTGGTTTGGGATTCCAGGGAGAATGGCTTGAAGATGAGATAGCAACAATGGTCTCAGAGAAGGGGAAAACATATGATTTTGCTATGATGGGCCATGAGAAGTGACGCAGAGCATCATGGAACATCCTCAATTATCTCAATTCCTGCTCATCCATCCTTCATTTTTTTATAAACAACTCATTAGAGGCATATAACAACCAACCAAAAGTATTCAAATATGGAACCATATAAGATATATGATAGGTTCCTCAATCCTATCAAGAGACTTTCAACATATGCAATTCATCAATTACAAGATCCCGAGGGAGTGCAAAGGAGGTTTAAAGACAAATGGAGTCTAAAATACCTATAAGGTCTTTAAATAATGTAAACATGGCCATTTGAGCCCTTCAATGTAATAAAATGCAATAAAGATGCAAAAAGATGTAATATTGCCAAAATAGGCCTGAGAGGGATAATTATGGGGTTGATGGGTAGAGTAGGATTTTTAATGTTTTAAAATGTTCCACAAGCTCATGAGAAGATAATATTTGATTTTAATAAGGTTTACTAGATAGTTAGTTGTCGAGTTGACAACCTAGTTGTCAACTTGACAACATTCTTACATATTTTCTTAATGCAAAATTGTGGGACAGTTGGTTTGGGATTAGCTACAATTGGTTTGGAAGGAAATTGAACATTTTTTAGTGGTATTTGAATCACGTATGAGTCTATTTAAGACTTTGGTGCCAGGAGAGTGAGGAGAGGAATGATAAATGGAAGAGTTCTGATTAATAAAAGTTAAAGTTTTCCTGCACTTTTTGTATTCCTTTCACCGTTACAATCAGGTTTTCAGTAATTTCTTATTGGTTAAATGGGATTATTTTGAAATAAATTTAATTATATTTAATAATTATTTGAATCTAGAATGTTTTTGGTTTTGAATGAAGTCATTTGGTTGGTTATAACGAAAGATATCCTCATTTTATTATGACTATTTCAAACCCTCACTAGGGTAAACAACAAACAATAAGATGTAGTTTCCTTTTGTCTGAACGTGTGAATGGACTCCATGATGGGAATGGTTATGGTAGGTCTTTTATTTTACCTTTCTGATGCAGAGCCCTGGTCCACTAGCAAATTGAATCACCTTTACTAGTCTTTGCTTGTTCAAATCAAGTCCTCCTACCCCTTTTACTTGGAGTATCCACACCAGAGCCTTACACCTTTAAATTTATTCAATATTGTTCACCAAATCATCAATATTTGTTCGCCATAACCCTTCACTGAGTTGATCATTGTTTCATACATCTCCTAGTGGTGATGCACCCTAGTTCACCCAATGCACCTAAATGTACCTTCCTCACACAAAACCACTCCAGTCTCTTCCCCAGGCCTTTGAATCCTTCCAACATGTCAATTATATCCTCTTGACATCCTAAAAACCAACCAAAACATTCTCTTGGTTCAATTCAACCCAAAACTCAAAATTGAACTACTTGACAGTGTTGTTTACTATTCATTTATGCACACCTTTTTGGATTTCGTGGGAAAAACCTCCAAAGGACCTAGAAAAATTATTACATAATATTATTTCAAATGTTGTGGCAGCACTTTTCCAAAGAGGACTGATCCGGGTTCTTCCAAAAACTCTTTCAACTTGGAAATCTTCTCCAATGGCAAGGAGGCCTAAATGGATGGCTTAATAAAGGAAGTATAATCTAAACTTGGTATTATTCCAAACCAACTATGGGGTAATTTAGGGGAATTTTAATGAATTATAATTCTCCAATTATAGCCTCTAATTTGAAGCCCATCAAAAGTTATGGGGTCTACAACCTACTGGTTAAACCACTCTGCCAGTCACATAGAGATGCCAGTCACATAGAGAACCCCGGCTAGGGTTTTAAACATTTCTCCTTGGAATTGAAACCAATCTGATTGAGACCAAATTAAATTTAAAATAGACTCTCATATCTTTCATTTGAAACTGATTTTAAAATTTTCCAATTGTTACATTGGAAGATATGTGGATTTGAAGTTGACTAATTCATATTTTCTTCAAAAACAACAACCCACGGTTGGTAAAAATTCGATTTCTCCCTCGTTTCTCAACCAAAAGACCTCAGACTTGTTGAAAAATAAAGCTAAGACATGTATCCAACTTCCTATGGAGTCAGATTTATCATTTAAATCTGTACAAGTTTGGGCACAATGAAAACCCAGTCAGAGCATAAAAAACACAGTTTATGTATTTAACTTTTTCAAATTCTCTTTTCAAATCTCCTCAACAACCTCTAAAATGATTGTTGACACATTTTTATATGTTTTACAACCAATTCCAACTATTTTTGGTGGTTGTGAATGTTGGTTAACAAATTTTCAAAAAAAATGTTGTCATTAGCAACTTTTTGTTGCAACATTATTGCTGGCAACATTTTGCAACTTTTTGCAAAACTTGCAAAACCAACACCTAGGGACCTAAATAACTTGATTGTGACCAAAACACATCAAATCAACCTTAAAAAACCTATTTCTACCCTTTCCAAGCCAAAATGACCATAGTAGGCCCAAGGGTTTATAGTGTACCCAAGGGTTACTAGGCCTTACAAATAGGCTTTTATTACATCCCAAGGATCCATTGACCCTTATAGGCAATTGGCATATTAAAAAAAAAACATTACATTCATGGAGGCCTCATGACCTCATTGTCTTCATCATTGGGTGCTCCTACACCATACTCCCAAGGTGGATTGATCTCAAGTCCACTTGAGATAAGCTGCTCCAAGGAAGTGCCATGCCTCTTTATCTCTGCTTCATCCATCCATATTGCTTCTTCTTTAGGATATCCCACCCATTT
>MU226996.1:3426149-3482151 GCA_018584345.1 Thuja plicata
TGGAAGATATGTGGATTTGAAGTTGACTAATTCAGATTTTCTTCAAAAACAGCAACCCACGGTTGGTAAAAATTTGATTTCTCCCTCGTTTCTCAACCAAAAGACCTCAGACTTGTTGAAAAATAAATATAAGACATGTATCTAACTTCCTATGGAGTCATATTTATCATTTAAATATATACAAGTTTGGGCACAATGAAAACCCAGTCAGATTTCATAAAAAACATAGTTTATGTATTCAACTTTTTCAAATTCTCTTTTCAAATCTCCTCAACAACCTCTAAAATGATTGTTGACACATTTTTATATGTTTTAAAACCAATTCCAACTATTTTTGGTGGTTGTGAATGTTGGTTAACAAATTTTCAAAAAAAATGTTGTCATTAGCAACTTTTTGTTGCAACATTATTATTGTTGGCAACATTTTGCAACATTTTGCAACATTTTGCAAAACTTGCAAAACCAACTCCTAGGGACCTAAATAACTTGATTGTGACCAAAACACATCAAATCAACCTTAAAAAACCTATTTCTACCCTTTCTAAGCCAAAATGACCATAGTAGGCCCAAGGGTTACTAGGCCTTACAAATAGGCTTTTATTACATCCCAAGGATCCATTAACCCTTATAGGCACTTGGCCTATCAAACAAAAACATTGCATTCATGGAGGCCTCATGACCTCATTGTCTTCATCATTGGGTGCTCTTGCACCACTTTCTATAGGATATAATTTAGATATTGGGCACATGATTTGGTGGTGAGAAAGTGTCTGGATCAGTCACATCAAAGGTTTGAATAGGGACAATGATAGCAAAGGGGATTTTTCCACCAATTGGGTGTGAGACGATGTTATGTTGGCCATGTTTAGTGTTGAAAGGAGGACATACAAGATGATTAATCCCATGAAATGGAAAGAGAGTCCAAGGAAGGGGCAGATAAAGCAAGGTAATAGAGTTATGTATTGACTATCATAATGGGACGGTGATAAGGTAAGGTTGAACTTAGTTGTTTAGCCTTGTGTTTCATGGATCAAGGTGAATGGTGTATATGTGGACATGGTCCTAGAATATTTTTATAGTTTTTCAATGCATTTGGAGTGAAGGAAATACTAGGTTAAATGGTGCTAAGTGTATGTCTACAATATTAAATGGTGATTGTCTCAAAATAGTAAATAAATTGGTTTGTTATGGGTTAAATGAGAGTAGCGTGTGAGTTTTTGGGGTTGGGTAAGACATCCTCTAGATGGTAGGTTTTAAACGAAACCAAAGTAAAATTAAGAACTTTGGGTGGTATGATGAAAGTGTGTTGGGATATTGGGAATTGAAGACGGTCACAGGTGAAACCAGAATCTAGAATCAAACTTTGTGAGGGTGATTAGAACTTAACCATGAACTAAATATCCACTCATGGACTCTATCATGGAATCCAAAATTTGATTTCAAACTCTATCCTCTTTTGATTGTCTATACTCCCAATAACATCTTCTCAACATACATAACATTTAACCCTTGCCTTGGATCAGACCTTGACCCTTGCACTAAGCAAACAATTCATAATCATCAAGTTACATGACAGTGCCATGATTATAGGAAATATTTCTACTGCCACAAGAGGTTTCAAAATTAGATCTAAAAAGAATCATATTCATAATGAAATCAAGCAAATATAGTA
The DNA here is from genome assembly GCA_018584345.1 of Thuja plicata. Lineage (NCBI taxonomy): Eukaryota > Viridiplantae > Streptophyta > Pinopsida > Cupressales > Cupressaceae > Thuja > Thuja plicata. The sequence goes on from MU226996.1 coordinate 3,427,822, forward strand.
AAATACATGTCAACATAAGGAAGAAAAGAAGTATTAATGTAAAGAGTATCCCCAGGTCACGATTTAGCACCAAGTATTAATCAGTGATCACAATGATTTTCATTCTGCACAAGTTATCAAAGTCAATAAAACTTCAAAACAATGACAAGATATCACTATAAGAAACCATTGAAATTAAGTTGGCATCAAGTTTTTCTGAAAGGATCATGAACCATTGTAATTATAGGGAAGAAAAGGACAATGTTATTTTCAACATAAGTGAGTACATATGATAAAAAATGGGAGCTTTATAATAGTATATGGACATGTATGGACATCTATCGAAGCAAAATGAAAGGTGCATTTTTGTTAGATACCATGCTTCAAAATTATCTTGTAGATATGCATGCAAAATGTGGAAGTACAAACAAAGCACATGATTTTTTTTACATAATACCTCAAAGAGATGTTATCGCACATAATACCCAACTAGATACTGCTACATGTACAAAGATGATCCATGCCTATGGGAGGATGGTGATTTTTAATGAAGTGCCTAAGATCTTCAAAGACATGAAATCTATGGGTTGTTTTCTAGATGCTAGTGTTTATACAACATTGATGACTTGCTATGCCAAGGGGAAATGACTTGGGATAATGGAAGATGTCTTGGAAGAAATGTTGTCAATAGAATTCCAGGTGGATTCATCAACTGCCAATGTTATTATATAGTCTTATAGTTTTTCTAGTTCATTAACTAAGATGGAAGAAACTTACAGGTGCTTGAAAGCATTCAGAATATTTATAGAGAAACAAACCATCAAGGCAATAGCCTCTGCATATATCAAGAATGAAATTTTTTATCTGTTAGGAGAGTTTGTAAGAGAGGTGGGTCTAATCAGAAGGTCTTCTAGAAATATTTTATGGAACATGCTCTTTCTCTCATATGCTGCTAATTTTAAAATGAGAAGTCTTTGCAATTCAATGTATTTACATTTTGATGCTCACTATTAACCTATCAGTGCAATCCACAAGACCATATTTTAAGTGACTTTAAACTTAGATTTTGATTAAAAGAGAATTATTTATAATTTAAAGTCTTTATTTATCATAGAGATTACAATATCTTGATCCTTTGCAAGAATTACATGGTTGACAGCCCTTGTGTAAAATGATAGCCTTTGACCCAATCAATAATCTTTACTTTTAATTGGTATATACAATTGCCTCTATGAATTGCACTGGTACTATGAATCTTGGATCATGTACTATTTAAAGATTATATCGATACAATAGACTAATGTTTATGATCTATAATCTTTATCTGAATATATATAGTGAAGAATGTCTACTATACTTGATAATCCTTTAATTCTTTATTGGCCAAATATATCAATTTATATTCTCTTATCCTTACGAAGATCATATATATTTGATATGGTATATTATTTTGAATGGACAGATGAAGTTAATCTATATATCCTTGCAAATGAATTTGATCTTCCTTTCATTGATTAAGGAGGTATGTTGTTCGTTGTAAGTCCAAACGAGCTACCTCTCCCTCCGCTAAATGTATTCTTGGGTTTATATTTTTGACTGGATGGTATGAAGCCGAGGGGGTGATTACTATTTCCTAATGGTTAACCAATCCTTTCAATTGCTGATGTATCTTGAAACCATCATTCTATCTGACAAGTTGCAAAGAAAGGAATGCTTAGCAAAGTTTAATAAAAAACCAGGTACCTCAATTAGGCTCTGAATGACTTCGCACTCCTTTGCTCTCGTGATGAACTTAACATCAAAATGATTTGGTTTTCAATTTTTTTTCTTGTATAGCCCGTCAATGTTGTAATTTTGACAGTTTACTTAAGCACCGTTGGAATTCCAACTTTGTCGGGGAGAATTACAAAAAAAAACCCAATTTCACAAAAAAAGTGTATCCTCCGTCGGAAAATAACACCAAATATATTAGGGATTAAATGTTGTGTGTTCTAGACAAGCATACAGGTGCACATTTTACACAACACATTTTGGCACCCACCGTGGGGCTCTAGCCCTTAAATTTCATCAAATTATGATCATTTTTGTGCTTGCAGGTGGAAGAATCCACATAATTTCATTTCCAGTCAGTGAAATTTTGTTTTCAGTTAGTGACCTCTCATTTTTAGTCTATAAAATTTCATTTTGAGTGATTCTTTTCTTGTTTATGAGAAATTTTGTTTCTGGGAAAGAATCTTGTATTTAGTACAAAGTTTCTTGTATTTGGTCAATCTTTGCTCATTTCTAGGAAGTCTCATATTTGGGGCAAAGTTATTCATTTATGGTTGAAATAGGCTTGTTTTTGGGGTAGTTGATAGAGTGTTAAGTCTTTTCTTTTGGATTTGAATGCTAACCCTGATGATTTGATGTTTTTTTTTTATCGATAATAGTTTTTTTATTGCATTCAAAGATAAGTAAATACATGTAATATCGAAGCCATTGAAGGCCGCTATGTTTTAACTAATTCCTACAGACACAAACAACCACTAAATAGTTGATACAACTTTCAACTTTCCATTTCTAAACCGCTCTACAAAAACCAAAAAAAAAGCATCGAAGACATACATGACCAAATTCAAAATTAGCTCGTGCTACAGAAAATTGTGCTCGCATTCTAGGGTGTCTGTCATTTGAACTGCCCTATCACTTCTTCCTTTGAGAAATTCAGGAAAGCAACACCATGCACATCTCTATCCACGTCTCCACCATCAGTGTTCCTCCTGCTACGATCACCACCATGACCTTCCTATCCACTACATTTAGTTGTAGTCCCTGCCAACCCATGTCCAGACTCTCTTGCCCCTACTTTAGGTTGAAGCTTCCTTCTTGGTGTCGGACGACCATCCTCTCCAAGTGGGCTCATACATTTCATAGGCGTCACTTTCCACCCTCATCCCTGCTTTCCACCCTCACCTCTGCACTGTCTCCTCCTCAGCTCAGACCACTCAATTCTTCGTAAGAAGGTTACCAGTGCTTCCCACCCTTTGCATACATCCTCCATGTGTGTGGCCTAAGGGTGGGTGGAAGACCAGATAAATAGTGGTTGTAGCTCCCCTTCATTCTCACCTATGATTCTCCACGGGCCTTCCTCCATGTGCAACCCAATCCCAATCTCCGCCCTTCCAATGGTGTTCACCATTCCACCTACCCATTTGGGCTCCAAACACACCCATGCTACTTTAACCACCTCCTCCAAGACAATCCAACTATTAAAGACAAGGCGAGGAAAAGGGACAAAATGTCCAAGTTTGTCCTCACTTGGAGGTCGGAAGTGGAAATTCTTCACCCAACATGAGCACCACTGCATCCCAGAATGCAACATCATCAACTTTAAACACATTGCACATTTAGTGTATGGAAATGTTCCCTCGGAAACTAGGGATACGTCCAGGGGAGCTAAGGGAGAAATGTGCCTCCATCCTTTCTCTTCTTGGCTCACTAGCTCTACTTACAATGGTAGTTTAGCAGTGAAGAATCTGTATTTAAAATCGACTTCCCTATTTTAGATTTTACTACATAGTTGACGTGTGTGAGCTGTCCTATTTTCATTAAATCCATTGCGACTTTGACAATAAAATCTAAGCACAATCTCCATTCGTACTTCTACATGCCACATTTCTGGTCCGATCATCCTTTTCAAGTGGTATATGGGAGGGGAAGTACAAGCTCCTCCATCATCTCCAACGGGCAAGTACTTACAATGATTTTTCTAAAGTTTACCATTTCCCAGTTTGAAATCTACGAATTCCAAAAATCTTAGGTCTTCATAAAGTTCAAATTTGTCTTCTAGAAATCCATTCACCCCAATATTAGAAAGTTAATCTGCCAGTTTATTAGCCTCCCTGAGTACATGTGTTACTTTGAAATATTTTAACTCCCCAAGTAGGTCGCAAATTCTCCTGATGTGTTTATTGAGATACCAAGTATCCATCTGGGCTTTCACGATGTCATTCACTATTAGTAGGGAGTCTCCTTCTAGGTGCAACTTTCGCACCCCCAACTTTTTCTCCATCAATATTTCTCCTATCATTTCCAAACACTCAGTTGCATTATTTTTGTTGTCTACCAAGCTTTGATCTCCCATCCCCACTATGCATCCATGTTCATGGAGGGCTACAAATCCTGCTCCTGATATGCCCGGGTTGCCCCTAGAGGCCTTGTCAAAGTTGATCTTTGTCCACCCCAGTTTCGGAGACTTCTAGTGAACTCTTAATTCCACCAATTACAGAGGTTAATCCCTCTTTGTCCCATTAACAGGCCTAATGAGTTGATGTTTTTTTTTTCCATTTTGATCTTGACTTGCAGATTGAAGACTCTAACATCTTACTGCAGAACACATGTCAAAGATTACTCAAATCAAACTTCTAATGCATGATTTTGCAGGTTTCCTTGGAGATACAAATAAACATTGTGTCTATTTTAAATAATTTTCATAGGCACATAGTAATTAGTGAAAATTACTCATAGTGACTTATCAAAGTGATAGGGGAGTATGCTCTCAACTTTTGGAGGTGATAAAAAACCTAGACTCATTTTTTAATTTTTCATGGTGAGGAAATTCAAAGGCTGAATGAACATGTGTTTGGCATGTTTGGGAGATTACTTGTGGTAGGAGAGTATGCTCTCACCTTTTAGAGGTGATAAAAATCTAGACCTGTGATTAACCTATACTCTTCATTTTTCATTTTTCCTAGAGAGCCTATTGTGGTGGAAAATTACTCACCCCGCAAGAATGACTCAAGTGGAAACATGTCAAATTCAGGCCACCTCAATCCATTATAAAATAATGCTACCACAAGAAAAAAATATGGTGGACGGCTTTTGTTGAGTATTCTCTTCTAGGAGAGACCTTGACTGTTCGAATGGGGATCCTTACAATTTCCATAAGATGGAAGTCTCATTTTTATATGTGGTACTTTTTCCATAGTGCATAGGGGTTGTGTTGACCCTAGAAGATTTTACACTCACCATTCATGCATTCATAGTAGTGAGGTGAAAATTTCTTGGATTTCATCACCTTGAACTTAGGCAAGCCCCAAAACAGATCCCCTACTCACACACTCCTTGAAGGCTTAATTATGTGTAATAAGTTCTCGACATCTCTATTTGGGATTGCCTCTTATATTGAGAGGGACATACACACGAGCCAGGTGTACTTAGTATGGGCCTATGGAAAATGCATTTAAGCCATTCCTAATGGGAAAATGTGTGTTGTACACATAATAATGTTTATTATTGTATTATTTTATTTTTATTATGTAAATGTAGCACCTAGATGGGCATGCAACATGTAGAGATTCCCATGGAATGTTCTTGATGAGTTGTATTGTAACACTATGATAATATTTGATATAATTATTTAATATTGGATAAATAAATTAAATAAAAGTACCCAATATTGGATGTGGGATCAATGGGGTTAGGTAGCACGTGGTTTTATGTAATACCAATTAGTGGTTTTGTGGGAGCTTGTTTCTATAAAAGTAACCGCAAGGGTAGTTGTTGAGGTTAGATAAGTTGACCAAGGTAGCATTTTAAGGTTGGAAGCATGGCATGGGATGTGTAGATTCATGCCTATTCACATGGAGTGTTTGGTTGTAGCTAAGGCTTTGAAGGCTTCCATGGTTGTATTGCAATGATGTTTTGCTAAATAATACATGGTGATGGATGTTTTTGGAGGCTAAGTTTTTTTCCTCATGAGAGTTTTCCCATGATATATCTTGTGTCACACTTTTATGGGTATGTTGTCTATTCTCTTGCATGTGGATTCTAAGTTTTTATTTGCATATATCTATTATGGGTTATGTGGAAATTGTCATATTGTTGGCTCCAAGTTTCCTAACAATCATGAGGTTAGATCTATCATCTATTATGTTTTTCATGTGCTCATACCCATGAAAACTTATTGAATATACACTCAATATTAGGGTTTTAGAGACAAAGACAAGTGTCTTCATTCTGTGTGCTATGTGTGCTTCACCGATACTAAAGAAATTTATCCTTAAACACATCTGAAACATCAAAATTGGTCACTGGAAACCTTGTTAGAGCTTAGAAACTAGAATTTCATTTTTGGTCTGTGAAACTTTGTTCTCTGTCTATAAAAGTTTATTTTTTGTTTGAAAAATCTTTTTTTCTATCTCTAAAATCTCATTGTTGGTCATTCATATCTCATTCTAGGAGAAATTTCATTTTTGGTCCTTGTTTTCTCATTTTTCAGGGAAGTTTCATTTTCAGTCCTTCTTATCTTGTTTTTGGGGGGAAGCTCATGTTTGGTCTGCAAAAGCTCATTTTTGGTAAATCACAAAATCTCAGTTTTGGTTTGTCATATTTGGGATAGAGGACACTTTCGTATAGTTTTTGACAAATCAACTCATTATTCTGGATACCCTTTTTGGCCTACTTTACAACTCTATGATCACAGATATCAAAATTAGTCAGATTAATCATGTTGTCATCACAATTAAATTAATTGCTTATTGTTTCAATAACACTCTTAGTGTATTGTTTGTCAAAACAACTATCACATGTGGTTTTAGAGGCCACTAACTCATTTGACTGCAAAATACAATGAAACTTTTCAAAAAAAGACCAATAATTAATTGTATTGTTGGGTACCTGTGAAATTTTCAAATTTTTTTTAAATTTATGCTTGACATTTATCGAAATTGCGACACTCCTTTATTTTGTCGCTATTTTTCCATACACTTACAGTCAACCATCCCCTTCCATCAACGGGTATATGGTTAGCACCACCTTAATTTTTGGGTCGACAAGCATATGGTAATTATGAATGAGATCTTTCAAAATTGTTATAAAACCCTCCAATTCAAGGGTTTGGAGATAGATTTATTGCTTTATCACAAATGTACCATTGAAAAATTCTTAAAAACTGATTCATTTAATGTCAAAGTTCAAATAAGTCATGTTAAGGTGCATTGGTAAGCCTATTGGTCAAGTGGAGTTATTGTCACCATTGATAGTGATTTTTAAGTGACAAGCGCGCCATCATTTCCCTTATCCATTCTATGACCATGCACGCCATCGGGCAGGCACTTTCGCAGCAGGTTGTATTGATTCCTTCAACAATCATATTAGAATATGCTTTGTGCAATCCTCTTAATATAGGATTTGTGTACTAGAACATAGATTGGCAAAGATCATATGGTGTATTGAAATATGCAGAAGGGGTTCTGCATACCTGATGGTTGTCACTTCATTCTCAAGTACTAGTTGAAGTCTTTTCCTGATTAATTAGGAATAGGAGACGTGTCTAAGTGTTGGGATTTGAGTCATCAATAATCTCATTGTCCAGTGAAACTGCATTGTTAACCACATAGTTTTCTGCCCAATTGGCCTCATGGTAAATATGCTTTAACAAGTAATTGCCCAATTGTTCAAGTAGGCGTCTGATGTATTTCACCCATTTTCCCAGATGTCAATTTGGAGTACTATCAAATGTGATTTATCTAATGCAAAGAAGAGAATCCCCTTCAATTCCTACACCATGGATATTTAATTTAAGGCAAATTTTAATTCCTATGGCTAGGGATTCCATCTCGGCCTCATTATTCGTACATTCCTTCAACCATTTTGATGCACCCCGTATGAAGTTTCCATCAGAATCTTTGATGATGTAGCTAGACCCATCGCTACCTGGATTGCCTTTGGCTATGCCATCAAAGTTGAGCTTCCATCTGAATGCTTTTGGGTACCTCCATCTTACTTCTACTTGGTTGACCTTGCTTTTAATTGGGAGGCACGGGGGATGTTTCAGTTTGGGCCATTGTTTTTGGACTTCGTTGTCCTACTTTGAGAATACCAATTTTATTTTTATGTTTGTTCTACTATTGGTTGTTTTGATTATGGAATCCTGAATGGTACAATTAAGTTGTTTAGTATTTCTAGCCTGGCCTCTAAAGGTGCATCTGTTCCACTCCTTCCAAATATGTCAAATTATCATTGAGTGGGCTGATATTCATAGACTTGACCAATGATTTTGCTTACCTTTGAAGGACCAGCTAATCATAAAATCCTTTATGTTATTTTTCCTTGGGCTTTGCCATTGAAATTCTGATAAAAGCCAATCCCAATAGGCCTCTTCCACCTAACATGTTAGGAAAATATGATCCATTTTCTTCTCTTGGAATTCACACATGCAACACCGAGATGGTCCTTGAAGCCCAATACTTTTATGTTTTTTAGTCGTTAAATACTTGTAGTGAAGGACAACCCAAAGGAAAGCACCCTCTTTGGGTAAAACTATCTTGTGCCAGCATAAGGTACATAACCAACCATTTCTCTCCTCAATGGAAGCCTGGATAGCATAACCAATCTTGGAAGAATACATTCCACTTTTGGCGCCACACCAAAGGATTACATCTTGCTTGTTGTTGATTTGACAGGGTCTTTTATCTAGTTCAATTATTTTATCCCTAGGTAAAGGAAGGTTGTCCGCCTCCATCCACCTGTATTCACCGCCCATATCAGAATCTTTCCTTATAACGTATTCTCAAACTCTGTAACCATATGTTTCTATCAACTGAGGAATGAAGTCATCTAAATGCAAGATGTTAGCTAGGCATTCATGCCCATTCCAAGAGTCACACCAAAAGTGCGCATTTCTCAATTGCTTGTGTTCCGAGTAAGATAGTTAATGATTAGATGCTTGTAGGAGTTCATGAAATGCCATGTCATAGAGCCTCCATATTGTTTTTTGGCAAGTTAGGATTTATTTAGGGTCATCATAATCCAAGTATTTATACTGCATGACCCGCCACTACTGTTTATGGGGCTACATATACATTTTCTAGATGAGTTTTTCTCCAAGGGCCAAGTTTTTGTTCTCAAGATTCTAAACACTAGTGCCACCATCCACTTTGCTTTGCACAATGTATCCCAGTTAATCAGGGGGATCTTCCTTTCCTCTTTCAAACCTTCCCAAAAGAATTTCTTTAGGGTGTTTTCCATGTCCTTCTCAGCTAGTGCAGGAGCACCTAGGTAAGGCTAGATGGTAACCTAGGACTCCTAGTTATATTTTGGCTTGTAGTGGCCTTAGCCTAGCCACTAGTGAAATAATAGGACTAGATAGGTCCTAGCGTGTGTTGATTGGTTAGGAGACCAAACTAGATCATTTGATGTCTAGGAGGTAATGGTTTGTCCAATTTAGGTAAGTGTTCCAAGAATGGTGGAACCATGGATTTTAATGCTTATTAGACTCTACAAAAGCTAATTTGGGGTCTAATAGGCATAAGAGTGCATTTGGTTAAGTTTTACAATGTGTTGACCAAGTTTGAGTGCAAGAATAAAAAAGTTGTAAAAGTTGTCAATGTTGTCATTGAAAACATTGACAACATTTCTTACAATTATGATTTTTTGAGCATTTGGGTTTGTAACTATCAGAAATAGTTGGGATCATGCCATGGTAAACTATATAAGGCCTCCCTTTACCTATGTGTGGGTTTGGAAGAAGTTTCGAAGTAAGTGTACAGACTGAGCAATTGAAAGTTTGGTTAAAGTTGTGCATTTTGTTTACATTTTAGGTTTTAATAGATTGAAATCTACACTGTGACTTGTGCATGAGGAAGCTTATGTAATTACTAGATTATGTGTGTGATTAGTTAGTGTGTTTGGTTTCTTTTCATTGTTTTGTTTTGTGCACTGTCGCTGGTCTGAACCAGATAGTTTTTGTAAATGGGGTCATAACTCATTGTTGGTAAACAGATTGTTCTTTTGAATGTAACTCTAAAATACCCAAAAATGGTTAAGAACAATTGAATACAACAGTTGGAAAATAGTTACTTGAAAACACATTTTACCTATGAATTTGAAGGTACAACTCCCTTATATGAATGGTCTGCAATGAATACTGATCTTTCCTAATCTAACAGAGGTATGCTCTTAACCCGTGAGCAGGAGAGGTAAACCAAGCTAAGCCTAGATAGGAAATAGCTCAGGCGGGGTAAATACAACTTTAAATCTAGCCAATTCTAAGATCTTATCAATCAGATTAAATCCCAAAACTGGTAATGCATGAACGATTACTAAAAATGCAGATGCAAGACTGAAGATTAACAACGTAATGATATTAAGTCAATCTATATCATAGGGACATTCCCAAAACTTAAAATAGCAACTGATTTTCCCCTTAATTAGATATATCAAATCATAATACAGAATTCTGGTTCGGATTCATATTACAAATCTAACTCAAAAGAAATGTTCAAATTCAACAGAAAGATAAATGAAATGCAATGGAACAATTAAAGAAATGGCATTCAGACATACACAATTGACTCAACAAAAAATGTTATTATTCACACCAAAATTTTAGCCGACCCTTGTATTGATTTTGGAAATAATACATATAGAGTTCTAGATGGGACCGTTACAAAAGGGGGTAACCGAAACAGTTCAACTTCCCCAACTAGAAATGATAACCAAAGGTTTATCTGTTACAAAACTAACAAAAATAGCATAAGGGGAAATGTATCTAAGATTCAATTTCCTTCCCCTTATCTAATTTGGCCCTATAGGCGATTACAACAGTGATGACTTGGATGAGCTCTTCATGTCTATTGACGTGAACATTGGTGTAACAGATGAGCCATCTAGAATGTTCTTTGGCTAGAGTCTTGATCACTTCTGTCTGATCTTTCTGTTCCTCCATAGCCCTAAAGATGCATCCACTCAACTGTTGGAGCTCTATCACCTTGTCTAGATGAGAAGAAGACTGCTCTACTAAATTATGCAGATAATCTGTGAATGACTTCTGCATCTTAACTACTCCAAATATTGCTTTGCCTTGATCGCTAGTTTGTGATTCTGTATGAAGTCCTAAGAGGAGTTTAAAATCTTTACTTTGTTCTTATTGGACCTTGACATCTGTTTGTTGTAATCCCGTCTCGGCCCAAATGATCATCGCGATTTTAAACTCCATAATTTGAGGCCATTCGATCAAAGGCTCATCACCCTTATGTAGGATCTTAGCCTTTAGGGCTTCCTTAGTCTTCATCTTCACTACCACATGCAACATGACTATGCATTCTTGGCATCTAACTCTTTCCGCCGTGAGAGTCTATAAATTCTTACCAATGTTGCTCCTCTCCGTTTCAAGACTTAGAAGAGCATTACCTAATTGTTCAATAATTTCTAGGCCTTCGAATTCAAGCCTCTATATCCAAATTTTACCAATCTACCCATAATGTTGATCCTCTTGCAACATAGCCAGAATGGCCTGGTTCTCTGTAGCACTGGGATCAAAGGAGGTTTGGGTGCTGGGAGCACTCACAATAGGAGTGAAAAGCTGTCTGATGAAATCGGTTAGCTGGGCCACTTTTGCCTTAAGCTGAATTTTGGAAGTCTTGAGCTCTTCGAGCTCTTCCTCTATCACTACATTAGTGGATTTCCACCAGTCCACCTTGGTATCATGGTGAGCCAATCCCATATTGAATAATTGCAACTAAAAGTCTGAGGCCGTCAGATCTTCGAGTCTACCCTCCTTAGTGCGCTTAGCTACTTCCATGGTGAAATGCCCTGTCTCAGGATCCCGACCCAGAGTAGACATTGTCTTCACTTTTTTATGCTTGCTTGTAGTGGCCTTGTGCTGAAAGGCCAGAGATAGAGTGTCTTTGCTTGGATTTTCTTCCCCCACCCTCTTCCTTTTTCACTCTAGAGTGTTTTCTATCCATGACTTGGTGCAAGTAACTTTGTTGGCAGAAACCAACTCTTCAATGAACAACTGCCTTATGAGTGGAGGAGTAGCTTTAGGTCGAGAAGTGAATGGATTCACTGAAGTGGGTGAGGAAGAGATTAATTTAACAACTTGAGCAACCTCCTATTGCTCCCCACCTCTTTTATCTGATTATGTAGCAGAGGTACTAGGGCTATCCTCTCCTACTTCAACTATAATAGGGGATACCCGCCTTGGAGTTTCTTGGGCCAAGGCCCCGACTGGAGTATCCATAGCAATAGCTCTAACTGGCTGTTCAGACTCTGTAGATTTAGGGAGATTGACTATAGACTTGAGTGGATCCGTCGAGACTGCTTCTTCAGTGGCTCTGATATCTGGAAGAGGACCCTCTCCACAGGTCTTCTCTAAGAGGAAAGTCTTCTCAAGAGGTTCATCGCCTCCTCCTGATGGTTGAGTTGATCCTTTTACAGCTGTTGGGATTGTTGCCGATGAGGTGGTTGCAATTCTAGAAGTAGCCTTTGCTAGGGTTCGCAAAGGTGGGAGGTTTCCTTTCTGACCTTTTCCTTTGGCCTGCAGTCCATTCAACCCACTGTACTATTCTTTTGTAGATTCCTCCCATCAAATCCTACAAGTCACTTACTGCTTGATCCAACATAGGCCTAGAGCTGACAGGGGTGAAATTTATCATCTCCAGATATGTATCGTCATACAGGTGATTGCCATCATCTTCTATCCCTTCTATAGCAATGTTAACATTGAACTTTTTGATCTGTTCAATGGTTAACCGGGCGTAGAATCTCTCCCTGCTCTCCAAGTCATCTTTGCAATTATCCCAGTAGTCCTCAATATCAGGTACATGATGAATTTCATGACTCATCTGTAAGACATCTCTGGCATAATTGACTGGATCATATTGCGGCCTTAGAACATAATAGGTTTCCAAAGAAAACCTCTTCAAGAACGTCTTAAGAACATTCTTCACCTCTGACCGGGATGCACAACTGTAAGCTCCGATGGTCATTGGGAATTTGTAGCCTTTCTTCTTGGCCTTGACATAGATCAAATTCACATGGAGTTCTTGCCTCATCACTTTAATCAGCATGATCATGTCAGTAGGGTATCTGGGTAGCTTCAAAGGAAAGTCATCAAAACCTGCAAGATGAAGATATGAGAAATCCCTGAACTAAATAAAATAGCATCTGAATTGGCTTATAAAGGCCATGGATTTAGGAGAAAATCTTCTCTTTGGACAACCTTGTAGTTCTCTGCACAGTCTCTTTGTAAAGGCATCATTAACTATGAGATAATCAACATAACTATTTTGCAGTTGTAAAGAAGGGAAAAACTCATAGCTTTTTACATCATCTGGAAATTCCTCTAACCTAGGGAGCCCTGGCCAAATTTGAATTATAGCCAAAATATACAGAAGGACCGGAGACATATAGAATTCATTCTGGAACTTGGCTCTATTGAGGGTGTCTGAGAGATTCTCGCTCACCATAAGGGCCCAATCAATGAAGTGATGCTGGGAGCAGATTATTTGAACCAGGAAGAAATGCTTCTCAACAAAGTTAAGAGCTTCACTCTCACCTCTAATCCTATGAAGTAATACCAGGATATCCATGATCTCTGGCTTTAGGTTTGCACCGAATAATTTTTTGGGCAACTTTCCCTTGGCGCTCTTTGGTTCTTTAAACCATGACTTAATGATTTCTCTCTTGCATACAGGTCTCTTCACTGAATATTTAGAGACTGCCTAACTGTAAGTCATTTCAGAGTATTCCTCTTATTCTGGAATATGGACGGAATTCTGGACAGATTCTCTATCAATAGAGAGGAGCACCGTGTTGTCAGGCAGAGGAATCTTCTTAGTGTCTGGGTTGTGTCGAGCTATACATTCCCAGACCAATTCAGGAGCTTGAACTACCATAGGAAAATTTGTAGCTTCGACTAACCCGCTCTCCTTAAGCTTTTCTATAATAGGATGTGATGCAGATTTGGTATGGTGGTCTTCTTTCTGCATTTGATGAGGGACTTCACACAACTTTTCTCCACACATAGCAAGTATGGCTCCAAGGATCATTGTTCTTGATCCAATACACACCTTGATCTATTAGAGTGCACAAACCACTTGTGGTGCCACCAAACACTCCACATCATTGAGAACACTTCATTGTCCCTCAACCAATCACTGGTTTCATCTCATCCCCACACAATACCAAATCCTTCCATAAAACTTCCCCAACACATTCATGAAATAAATTCCTCACAAACTGTCCTGGCACTGCCCCTTGCATAAACCTGTAAACAGTCACTAATAACTTTTGAAATAAATATTAGTTTTGAAATCCCTCTAGTGAGGATGTGTGAAATTAGGTTTTCTCTAACATATTTCAAATTTAGAAGGATCCAACGGTTCAACTAAAAGTTATGACCCCCGCACTGAACTGCATTTTTCTGAGATAGCCATTCCTCCTTCCTGTGACTGTCCAGTCACTTCTCTACCCTCAAACACATACTACATGCTGCATGGACACCTGCAACCTCTAGGGATAATTTTTATACTTCTTCCCCAACATCCTTGTCAAGTGAGAGGGTTTATTATACGTTCAAACACTAAGGGATCACAATGTATCCTCTCGGGTTTCCCTAATTGAGGGTTTGGACAATCTGTACCAAAACACAAATAAATCTTTACCTACTCAACCAAATGAAATCATTCAAAAGAAAAAATGATCTGGATACAGAGGGTTACAATACCAAAAATTCATTAAGATAGAGAGGATATTCTTTTGAAATGACTGTTATCAGAGAAATCCATAAATTTGCAATGAAAATATTGATTTTATTACTTCAAACTTTACAAGCTCCCTCATTTTCAACCATGCATGCCTTCCTCAGTCTACCACCCCACAAATAAGCCTCCTTTTATTCATATAATACCATCCAAATGGTTATAACCTCCTTCCAAACTGACTATAATCAGTTGGAACCAACTTGTTTACTAATCTCTATGTTGTCAACATTGACAACTTTGTTGTCAATGAGACAACTTACATCATTGTTTGCACTTTATGATATATTTCTTATTTAATTACATCCAAATGGAATATTATTGAATTATAAAACCACAATTTAACCAAACTCTTATATCTACCCCATTACCCCTTACATTAGCCCTTTAGGCCTTTATTAGCCAACTTTGGCAATTTTACATTTTATGACTCCAGTACATTTCATAGGCACTAATGGCCCAAATTACAATATTTTAGACCTTTTAGGTCCTTTTAGTCTTCATATGTCTTCAAATCCTATAGGATCCATGAGTGACCCTAGTGTTCCTTTTTAGCCTTTCTGCTTGGCCCTGGTGCTCCTGCACCAGGATGCATCTTCTCCGCCCTCAATCTGTTTAGGAAGTTTTGCATATCGAAGAACTTTAATGATGTATCTAAGATTTTGTGGAAATCAAAGATGTTGTCGTTCATCCCATCGAATCCCATAAATCTCGAAGCCATGTGAGTATGATTTAATCTAGGGATTATGAATTTCTCTTCAGGATGTAGAGACAATGAGAAACTGATCTTAGAGACTTTGAATTCAAACAATTTGGTGAACAAATGGTGGTTCCTGTTCAAAATCTTCAACTAATTTTATACTTTTTGAATTCTTACTGTTTAACAGCCGACTTCCCACGCCACATGAATGAAAAGACCTTTACATTAATGAAGAAGTTTGTTACAAAGTAAAATGACTTTATTTGAATTAATTACTTTGCTCTACATGCCGTTAGGAAACATCTTTTCACTTTAGTAACCGTAACAGTAACTTTCTCAAAGTGGCAGAAAATTACTTTTCCGCTTCTCCTTTGGGCGGAGAAATGCTTTTATAGTGCTCTTTATTTGAAAATTTGCCAAAGGAGAAATTGGCCTATAGGAGTGCCAAAATGATATGTGTTGATTCCATCGACCTTTTTTATATGCTGGATTTCTTATGAGATGGATTTTTCTTCAAAATTCCTTCACCTTGATAGTTTGGCAGAAAATGCACTTCGCGAGTCGAAACCCGCCTGTAGGAGTAGAGGAGAAGCCATTTTCTGATTTTCTGCCTATAAGCTAACACCATGAATCTTTCTTTCCTTGATCATTTCTTTTGTTTCCCATAGGCTCCATCTGAGTGCTCAAATCTTTCTTGTTCCCAACTTCCTCATTTTCCATCTCTATTTGCCTCTGATACTCTTAAGTCTGTCAATTGCAGAAAGCGCACTCCACTGGTGATTTTCCGCAATGGAGAAGCTAAAATTTGATTTCCTACCAATGCTGCAACATGAAGATATGAGGCAAAATATTTCATCTGTATGTAAGACCGAGGTTAGAATCTTTCAAACCATGGCCTTTACCAGATTGGGAACTTAACCTACTCAATACAAACATGATTTCAGACCTAGGTTTTCCCCAGCTTAAGAAGGAGAAGTAATATTTGGGAAATCTGATAAAGGCCTCCTAGCCTAAAGGGATCTCTAGACTTAGACTCTGGACTCATATGAAACTTCCAACACTACTACTACACATTAAACATCCAATTTTTGTCTTAAGGTATAAAGACCAAAAGTGGGGCAACAACTAGCTCTGTCTGGGCACTTGGACATTCACATGTCCAATAAAGGAACTCAAATCTATGGTTTTGTAAAGCTCAACAAAAGGTGTCTCACAACAAAACTAAAGCAAGACACATAAATGAAAGCGGAAAGGAAACCTAACTAGGAAAACAAAAACAAGAACTAAACGTAACTATTGTACAATATAGGGGTTACTTGCTTTCAATTTAGATCTGATAGAGATTCAAATCCTATACATTATATGTCAGGGGTAATGCCTCACCATCTGGATAAGTTAATTTGAAAGAATTTTTCTCAAACGCCTGATGAATTTTGAAACATCCTTTCCACAGTGTTTCAAATTTCTCGTGCATACCTTTGGGTGCCCTGCGCTTGTCCCACAATAGCACCACGTCTCCCTCCATAAATTTATGGGATCTTCTCTTTTTATCAAATAGGTTCTTCACACGCATCTGATCTCGTGTGATATGATCAACCATTTTCTACCTTTCTTCTTCCAATTTGCTCAGGTACAAAATCCTCTTTTCGAAACCATCTTCATATATGGCATGTTCTACTACTGTCCTTAGTTTGCAAGTTGCTAATTCCAATGGCAATGGAAGACTAGCTTCTACCCCATAGATGAGTTCAAAAGGAGATACACCAATGGCTCTTTGGGGAGTCACTCTATCCGCCTAGAGGGCTTCATAGATTTTTTTATGCCAACTTCTCTGGTTTTCTGCCACGAGATTTTTCATGATGTTCACCAAATTTTTGTTGCTAGAATCTGCTTGGCTGTTCCCTTGAGGGAAATAATCAGAAGAATGGCTGATCATGATGCTATACTCAAAACAAAATTCAGTAATTTCTTGAGAAGAAAAGTATGCGACATTATCCATAACCAACTTAATAGGCACACCAAATCTTACCAGAATATTTTCTTTGATAAACTCACATACTACCTCTAAAGTAGTCCTCTTGGTTGCCTTGGCTTCCACCCATTTCATGAAGTAGTCAGCTATAGTAATTATGTAAGTATGACCTACGCTGGACGTAGGACTTATAGGACTGATAAAATCAAGCCCCCACTGCTGGAATGGTCCTTCAATTATCACTGGTCTTAGGGGTAACGCTGCTAACTGTGGCTTCCCAGTAAACATCTTGCATTTTTTGCATCTTTCCACCCACTGGTATGCATCTTTAAAAATTCTTGGCCAGTAATAACACTATCCCCAAATCTTGAATGCAATGACTGATGAGGAGAAGTGTCCTCCGCAAGCTTGATCATGAAAAACCTTTAACAACTTCTCTTGCTGTTGCTTGTCGACACATCAGAGGAATGTTCCATCGATGGATCTCCTATATAATCTATCTTCCCAGATTACAAATTTAAAAGCTTTCAGTTTTAGGTCTCTTCTTTTCTTTGAAGTTAATCCCTCAGGACATTCACCATATGTCAAGAAATATACAATGTTTTCAAACCATGGGTCTTGCATGCTTACTGCCAAAACCAGCTGTGTAGCTTTTGGATCATTGTCCGCTTGATTTTCTGCCATTACCTTGCATAGGGAATTCCCTCTTACCAACTTGGTGGGTTTGATCTCTATGTCCTATTCTTGGGTTTTAGCTACCCATGCTCCTCTGTTGTTACATCCCACATTCTGTTGATTTAAAATACTTTTCACTGTAACGTCAGGTACATACACAAGAGAGTGGGAATGTAGGATATAAAACCTAAAATTATTAAGAGCCTTTACCACTGTGAAAGCATGCTTTTCAGTCTGAGAATATCTTAGCTCATGATTTTTTAAAGGTGTGCTCATAAAAGCGATGGGGGCTTGAATTCCCTCTTCGTTCTCTTGCATCAGGATGGCTGACAGAGTATATTTAGAAGAATAATAGTAGATTACAAAATATTTCTTGTAATCTAGGTGACATAACACTGGGGCATTAGCTATGGCATTCTTAATGCTTTTACAAGCTTGCTTACTAGGGTCATTCCACTTGAAATTCACATTTCCCTTCATCATATCAACTATGTGTTTGGTAATTTTGGAGAAATCAGGGATGAATCTCCTGAGGAAGTTGACTTTACCGAAAAATGACTTCACTCCAATTTTGTTCACCGATAAACTCAGTTGCTGAATAGCTCTCACCCTTTCTGGATCGATCCTTATACCTTCTTGAGAGACAATGTGACCCAATAGTTTCCCTTCAGTTACGCAAAACACTAATTTCTTGGGATTCAATGAAATCCTGTCCTCTTGGAACCTTTGCAATACTCTCCTTAGATCATTTATATGATCTACTCTCTTCTTAGAGAAAATGGTAAGATTATCCAGATACATGCCAATGATTTTGTTCTTCATATCACTAAAAGAAAGATCCATACCTCTATGAAAAGTAGCTCTGACATTGATCAATCCGAATGGCATCCTATGATATGCGAAGGTCCCTCACAGAGTAGTGAAAGCCATTTTATGTTGATCTGCTTTCTCAACTTCTATCTGATTATACCCTGAGAAGCTGTCTAACATAGACATCATTTTAGCTCCAGCCACGATCTGCAAGAGATGATCCATGTTGGGAAGGGCGTAGTTGTCTTTCAAAGAAGATTGATTTTGATTTCTGAAGTCTGCACAAATCCTTATTTCTATGTTCTTCTTCCTCACAGACACTACGTTCGCAACCCAAGTAGAGTGATGGATGGGGTATATGATCTTTGCTTTGAGCATTTTATCAACTTCTCTAAATATGGCATCAGCAACTTTAGGATTGTAGTTCCTTTGCTTCTGCCTGAATGGAGTAGCCTCTGTGTTTAAAGGAATCTAGTGTTTGAATTTCCCGTTCATAAAAGTTTTCAAATCTTCATAGCTCTAGGAAAAAACATCTGAGTATTCTAGAAAAAGCTTCCTGGCCTCATTCCTTTCTTCTTCAGTATAGAACTTCCCAATGTTGATCATCTTGGGGTCTTTCTTAGTTCCAATATTCATTCCTTCATATTCACCAGTGGTAGGCCCTCTTTTGATTCTTTTCTTCTTCACAAAAGTGTCATGTCTATTGAAGAGCTTTTCAAGAGTGACTGAATGGGGTAGAATGATATTACCTTGTAATTGAATAACATCTGATTTATTTTTCTTTTGCTCGTCTTGGTAGTTTCCTTTATGTTTGCCATAGACATCTGTATGGAAGTCACCACCGCTTTCCAGAAAGAGAAGGAGATTCTTTTCATCTTTAAAGACTTGCCAATCTTCCACGTTATCAAGCATATATGGTCGATATATAGCCTCCACTTTGTATTTTTTATCTTTGAATTCTTGGTGGGGGAGTAGTAATGAAGCTGAGACAGCCAAAGGGTTCACTTTGGAATTCTACTCTCTTGGCACAGATTCGATAAAAAAGCATCCAGTGCTTCTATTTCATCCCATACTCTATTTTTGTAGTTCTTCAACCTATGGTTCTTTATAGAGTATTGATTCTTAACTTGATGTACAATTAGCTCAGCATCACCATGAGCTCTCACAATTTTCACACCTTTTTCTTCTGCAGCGATAATCCCTAACAGGAGGGCCTCATACTCGGCAGTGTTGTTGGTGTTCCCGAACTCCAATTTATATGCCATGGGCTCACATTCTCTGTCTGGTGATATCAAGGCCACACCTACACTAGAACCTAATGATGCACAACTATCGTCAAATTCAAGAGTCCATATCTGTGGTGGTATATCTTCAGAAACAAATTGCTTTTCCTCATCGGCGATTTGTATTTCTTCCTCAAGATCATCAGTGAACAACATATAATTTCCAACTTCCAATTCTTGATACAAGATTTGAGCTTTAGGGTCATCAGATTTCAACACTGTAAACTTAGCCTTCTCTTCTGGGACTAGTTTAATCTTTTTATTTCCTATTGGGATTAAGGCTTGGGACCAATCCAGATTTATCTCCCCTCCAAGGTCTCTACAAAAACTCCTGCTTAACAACAACCTGTAGCTAGCAGGTATATTAGCAACAAGGATCGTTAGCAACATCTTCTTCTCGGGATGTGCTACTAGGGCCACTTGAGCATCCTTGATTTGGCCAACTAGGGGTACTTGCTTGGAATCCATAGAGTAACACCTACCATGGGCCTTAGTGAGAGTAAGTCCTAAAGCTTTGGCCACAGTTGATGACATTACATTGTCTGAGGCTCCGAAGTCTGTTATACAATTGCTCAGCCTGCAACTGTTAATATATAGTGACACATAGAATGGGTCAGGCTTTTGGCCTGGGAAGGTGGATAAAATGGATGACTCCCCTTGTTCAACTGGGTCTACAAATAAAGACTCATTCTCTATAGTAGTCATGACATTTTGATTTAACTCTCGGCTCCCTCCTTTATAGTAATCTACTAGCTTTTGTAGTTCAACAAGATTAGACTTAAGATAGTCTATGGGAGAAATCTGAATTATGGAATCTCTACATAATTGAATAATGTCAAAAGAGTTTTGTTCCTTACCTAGTTGCAAAAACCTTAGTCCTTGATTGGGCTCCTTTGAATTGGAAGTAGATGCCTCATTATTTTTAGGTGGTGACGGGCCAGGGCCTTTATCCTTCTGACTCTGGGTCAGGAGCGTATAAGAGGTCCCATCTATGGTGGCATAACATGTTTCTTCTTGCTCTGAATCTGATTCATACTCTAAATATAAGTTTTTAGAGTCACCATGTGAGTATGAATCTGGTTCATCTCTAGACACTCCAGTATTCCACTCGTCGGTCTGATGCATTTGCCAGGCACGAGCTACATCAGGGAAACTTTCCCCATCATGATCCGTGGTTAAGTGGAAGGAACATCTGTTTCCTCTTTTAGGAGGAGGTTCTATAGCTAGCCTCTGGGGTGGAGTAGTTAATTGTAGCAGCTTTCCCTCTGTGTTCCTCTCATCATTATGTCTTCCAGGATGCTCCTGAAAGTTTTTCTGGTAGGGATTATTGAATCTGGGAAGTTGCCTCTTGAAGGCAGTGAATTCATTAGATAATTTTTGTATCATCTCATCAGATGACATAGTATTACTACTACTGGCTCTAGACTATATCTCTCTTTTCCATTTCCCGGATGAGATCATATGGTCCTCAAGTTCTACAACAGTTCTCTGTGTTGCATCCAAATTTATAGGGTTCACTCTCCTTAGATCATAATTGATGTCTGGTGGCATAGCACTTATGAAGAAAGTTTTCAAATTTCCCGCCATAGGCTTGTCAGCTACTGGGATACGATTTACCAGCTTGTTAAATTTAGCTATGAAATCCCTCATGCTAATTGAAGGTTCTTTCTTGATAGAAGTTAATTGGTTCAATAGGGCATCCTCACCTTTAGCAGTCTTAAATCTTCTTTTGAAGGCAGCTCTCATAGTATCCCAATTGGTAATAGAAGAATCAGGCAAATGGTGAAACCAATCAGCAACACCTTCGATGAGAGTCTCAACGAATAGTCTAACGGCCACATCTTCTTCTTGAACTGCTAGGATGTTAACTGAAGTGAAGAATGCGATGATATACTCATCTGTAGATACTTTCCCATCTCCAGAAAATTTGGGAAAGTTCTTTCTAGAGCCTGAAGGAAGAGGATTGTATGCTGCTAGTTGCAAGGGCCCAACTTTAGCGACCCAAGGAAGTGCCATAGCTACTTGGGGTAAATAGGGTGTTAGATTGATAATGGGAGGGGCAACTACCCCGTGCAACGTCAACACTTGGAAAGTGGTGGATAACTAGGTGGTTTGTTTAGGAGGTGAAGAAGGTCTGCTCTAGCTCCTTGCGGTTCTGTTTCCTCAATGAGGTACATATAAAAGAGCAAAATTAATATTCGGAAGTCTCTCAAAGACTGGGTCTGTGCTACCTTCTTTCCTGGTACTTTTAAGAAATCTTTTAGGCTCCAAAATTTTGCCTAATGCTATGGCCTAGGTTCGCATTCTGACCTTCTTAGATTTCTTCTCTGGATGGCTCTTTCAAGTGCTTCTACTCTAACTTCTTCCTTCTCTAGCACTTGACTGGCGTTTCTATAGTGTTCGGTGCTTCTTCTGTATCTCCAGACAAAATTATTTAATGAGGAAATGAGATCCTCTTGATCATCTTGTAATCCAAGATTGGGTTTGAGCACAAGGATTATATTCTCATGGGGAAGCACCATCTTTCCTCATTGTATGCTTCTGGTATAATGACTATTCGTTTCCCCAGCAGATTCACCAAAAATCTATTGGTAAACAGATTGTTCTTTTGAATGTAACTCTAAAATACCCAAAAATGCTTAAGAACAATTGAATACAACAGTTGGGAAATAGTTACTTGAAAACCCATTTTCCCTCTGAATTTGAAGGTACAACTCCCTTATATGAATGGTCTGCAATGAATATTGATCTTTCCTAATCTAACAGAGGTATGCTCTTAACCTGAGAGCAGTAGAGGTAAACCAAGCTAAGCCTAGACAAGAAATAGCTCAGGCGGGGTAAATACAACTTTAAATCTAGCCAATTCTGAGATCTTATCAATCAAATTAAATCCCAAAACTAGTAATGCATGAATGATTTCTAAAAATGCATATGCAAGACTAAAGATTAACAACGTAATGATATTGAGTCGATCTATATCATAGGGACATTCCCAAAACTTAGAATAGAAACTGATTTTCCCCTTAATTAGCTGTATCAAATCATAATATAGAATTCTAGTTCAGATTCAAATTACAAATCTAACTCAAAAGAAACGTTCAAATTCAATAGAAAGATAAATGAAATGCAATGGAACAATTAAAGAAATGGCATTCAGACATACACAATTGACTCAGCAAAAAATGTTATTCTTCACACCAAAATTTTAGTTGACCCTTGTATTGATTTTGGAAATAATACATATAGAGTTCTAGATGGGACCGTTACAAAAGGGGGTAACCAAAACGGTTCAACTTCCCCAACCAGAAATGATAACCAAAGGTTTATCTATTACAAAACTAACAAAAATAGCATAAGGGGAAATGTATCTAAGATTTAGTTTCCTTCCCCTTATCTAATTTGGCCCTATAGGCGATTACAGCAGTGATGACTTGGACGAGCTCTTCATGTCTGTTGATGTGGACATTGGTGTAACAGATGAGCCATCTGGAATGTTCTTTGGCTAGAGTCTTAATTGCTTCTGTCCGATCTTTCTGTTCCTCCATAGCCCTAAAGATGCATCCACTCAACTGCTGGAGCTCTGGCATCTTGTCTAGATGAGAAGAAGACTGCTCTACTAAATTATGCAGATAATTTGTGAATGACTTCTGCATGTTGACTACTCCAACTATTTCTTTTCCTTGACTGCTGGTTTGTGATTATACATGAAGTCCTAAGAGGAGTTTAAAATGTTTACTTTGTTCTTCTTGGACCTTGACATTTGTTTGTTGTAATCCCGTCTCGGCCTGAATGATCATCTTGATTTTAAACTCCAGACTTTGGAGCCATTCAATCAAAGGCTCATCACTCTTCTATAGGATCTTAGCCTTTATGGCTTCCTTAGTCTTCATCTTCACTACCACATGCAACATGACTATGCATTCTTGGCATCTAACTCTTTCCGCTGTGAGAGTCTATAAATTCTTACCAATGTTGCTCCTCTCTATTTCAAGCCTCAGAAGAGCATTACCTAATTGTTTAATAATTTCTAGGCCTCTAAATTCAAGCCTCTCAATCCACCTTTTACCAATCTACCCATAATGTCGATCCTCTGGCAACTTAGCCAGAATGGCCTGGTTCTCTGTAGCACTGGGATCAAAGGAGCTTTGGGTGCTATGAGCACTTGCAATAGGAGTGAGAAGCTATTTGATGAAGTCGGTTAGTTGGGCCACTTCTTCCTTAAGCTAAATTTTGGAAGTCTTGAGATCTTAGAGATCTTCCTCTATCACTACATTAGTGAATTTCCACCAGTCCACCTTGGTAACATGGCGAGCCAATCCCATATTGAATGACTGAAACTAAAAGTCTGAGGCTGTTAGATCTTCGAGTCTGCCATCCTTAGTGGGCTTAGCTACTTCCATGGTGAAATGCCCTGTCTCAGGATCCTGACCCAGAGTAGACATCGTCTTCACTTTTTTCTACTTTATTGTAGTGGCCTTGGGCTAAAATTCCTGTGATACAGCGTCTTTGCTTGGATTTCCTTCCCCCACCCTCTTCCTTTTGTGCTCTAGAATGTTTTCTATCCATGACTCTACGCTGGTAACTTTGTTGGCAGAAACCAACTCTTCAATGAACAACTTCCTTATGAGCGGAGGAGTAGCTTTAGGTCAAGAAGTGAATGGATTCACTAAAGTGGGTGAGGAGGAGATTAATTTAACAACTTGAGAAACCTCCTATTGCTCCCCACCTCTTTTATCTGATTATGTAGCAGAGGTACTAGGGCTATCCTCTCCTACTTCAACTATAACAAGGGATACCTGCCTTGGAGTTTCTTGGTCCGAGGTCCCAACTAGAGTATCCAAAGTAATAGCCCTAACTGGATGTTCAGACTCTATAGCTTTAGGGAGCTCAACTATAGACTTGAGTGGGTCCGTCAAGACTACTTCTTCAGTGGCTTCGATATCTGGAAGAGGACCCTCTCCACAGGTCTTCTCTAAGAGGAAAGTTTTCTCAGGAGGTTCATCATCTCCTCCCGATGGTTGAGTTGATCCTTTTGCAACTATTGGGATTGTTGCTAATGAGGTGGTTGCAACGCCAGAAGTAGCCTTCGTCGGGGTTCGCTGAGCGGGAGGTTTCCTTTCTGACCTTTTCCTTTGGCCTGCATTCCATTCGACCCATTGTACTGTTCTTTTGTAGATTCCTCTCATCAGAGCCTGCAAGTCACTTACTGCTTGATCCAGCATAGGCTCAGAGCTGATAGCGGTGAAATTTATCTTCTCAAGATATGTATCATCATACAAGTGATTGCCATCATCTTCTATCCCTTCTATTACAATGTTAACATTGAACTTTTTGGTCTGTTCAATGCTTAACCGGGTGTAGAATCTCTCCCTTCTCTCCAAGTCATCTTTTCAATTAGCCCAGTAGTCCTTAATATCAGGTACATGATGAAATTCCTAAATCATCTGTAAGATATCTCTGGCATAATTGACTGGATTATATTGCGGCCTTAGAACATCATAGGTTTCCAAAGAAAACCTCTTCGAGAATGTCTTAAGAACATTCTTCACCTCTGACCAGGACACACAACTGTAAGCTCTGATGGTCATTGGGAATTTTTAGCCTTTCTTCTTGGCCTTGGCATAGATCAAATTCACCTGGAGTGCTTGCCTCATCACTTCGATCAGCATGATCATGTCAGTAGGGTATCTGGGCAACTTCAAAGGAAAGTCATCAAAACCTGCAAGACGAAGATATGAGAAATCCCCAAATTGAATAAAATAGCATCCGAATTGGCTTATAAAGGCCATGGCTTTAGGAGAAAATCTCCTCTCTAGACAACCTTGTAGTTCCCTGGACAGTCTCATTATAAAGGCGTCATTAACTATGATAAAATCAACATAACTATTTTGCAGTTGTAAAGAAGGGAAAAACTCAGCTTTTTACATCATCTGGAAATTCCTCTAACCTAGGGATCCTTGGCCAAATTTGAGTCATAGCCAAAATATACAGAAGGACCAAAGAAATATAGAATTCATTCTGGAACTTGGCTCTATTGAGGGCGTCTAAGAGATTCTCGCTCATCATAAGGGCCCAATCAATGAAGTGATGCTAGGAGCAGATTATTTGAACCAGGAAGAAATGCTGCTCAACAAAGTTAAGAGCTTCGCTCTCACCTCTAATCCTATGAATTAATAACAGGATATCCATGATCTCTAGCTTCAGGTTTGCACCAAATAATGTTTCAGGCAACTTTCCCTTGGTGCTCTTTGGTTCTTTAAACCATAACTTCATGATTTCTCTCTTCCATACGGGTCTCTTCACTGAATATTCAGAGATTGTTGACTGTAAGTCATTTTGGAGTATTCCACTTATTCTAGAATATAGAGGGAATTCTGGATGGACTCTCTATCAATAGAGAGGAGCACCGTGTTTTCAGGCAGAAGAATCTGCTTAGTGTTTGGGTTGTATCGAGCTATACAATCCCAGACCAATTCAGGAGCTTGCACTGCCATAGGAAAACTATCAGCTTCGACTAACCGACTCTCCTTAAGATTTTCTATGATAGGATGCATCTGCTCTGCCCTCAATCTCTTCTGGAAGTTTTGCATATCGAAGAACTTCAATGAGGTATTTGAGATTTTGTGCCAATCAGAGATGATGCCGTTCATCCCGTCGAATCCCATAAATCTGGAAGCCATGTGATTATGATTTAATCTAGGGATTATAAATTTCTCTTCAGGATGCAAAGATAATGAGAAACTGATCTTAGAGACTTCAAATTCAAACAATTTGGCAAACAAATGGTGGTTCCTATTCAAAATCTTCAACTGATTTTATACTTTTTGAATTCTTACCTTTTAACGGCTGACTACCCACACCACACAAATGAAAAGACCTTTACATTAATGAATAAGTCCATTACGAAGTAAAATAGCTTTATTTGAATTAATTACTTTGCTCTACATGCCGTTAGGAAACATCTTTTCGCTTAGTAACCATAACGGTAACTTTCTCAAAGCGGCAAAAAATTACTTTTCTGCTTCTCCTTTGGGTGGAGAAATGCTTTTATAGTGCTCTCTATTTGAAAATCTACCAAAGGAGAAATCTGGCCTATAAGAGTGCCAAAATGATATGTGTTGATTCCATCGGCCTTTTTTATATGCTGGATTTCTTATGAGATGGATTTTTCTTCAAAATTCCTTCACCTTGATAGTTTGGTGGAAAACACACTTCACGAGTCGAAACCCGCCTGTAGGAGTAGAGGAGAAGCCATTTTCCACTTTTCTACCTATAGGCTAACCCCGTTAATCTTTCTTTCCTTGATCATTTCTTTTGTTTCCCAAAGGTTCGATTTGAGTGCTCAAAGCTTTCTTGTTCCTGACTTCCTCATTTTCCATCTCTATTTTCCTCTGATACTCTTAAGTCTGTCAATTGCAGAAAGTGCACTCCGCAGGTGACTTTCTGCAATGGAGAAGCTAAAATTTTATTTCCTGCCAATGCTGCAACATGAAGATATGAGGAAAAATATTTCATCTGTATGTAAGACTGAGGTTAGAATCTTTAAAACCATGGCCTTTACCGGATTGGGAACTTAACCTACTCAATACAAACATGATTTTAGACCCAGGTTTTCCCCGGCTTAAGTAGGAGAAGTCAAATTTGGGAAATCTGATAAAGGACTCCTAGCCTAAAGGGATCTCTAGACTTAGACTCCAGACTCATATGAAACTTCCAAGACTACTACTACACATTAAACATCCACTTTTTGTCTTAAGTTGTAAAGACCAAAAGTGTGGCAATAGCTGGCTCTGTCTTGGGACTTGGACATTCACATGTCCAATCAAGGAACTCAAATCTCTGGTTTTGCAAAGCTCAACAAAAGGTGGCTCACAACAAAACTAAAGCAAGACACAGAAAGGAAAGCAGAAAGGAAACCTAACTAGGAAAACAAAAATAGGAACTAAACGTAACTATTGTACAATACAGGGGTTACCTGCTTTTGATTCAGATCTGAGAGAGCTTCAAATCCTGACCATTATACGCAAGGGGTAGTGCCTCACCATCTAGATAAGTTAATTTGAAAGAATTTTTCTCAAACGCCTAATGGATTTTGAAAGGTCCTTTCCATAGTGTTTCAAATTTCTCGTGCATACCTTTAGGTGCCCTGTGCTTGTCCCACAATAGCACCATGTCTCCCTCCATAAATTTCTAGGGTCTGCTCTTTTTATCAAACATGTTCTTCACACACATCTGAGGTCATGTGATATGATCAACTATTTTCTCTCTTTCTTCTTCCAATTTGCTCAGGTAAAGAATCCTCTTTTCCAAACCATCTTCATATATGCCATGTTCTACTACTGTCCTCAGTTTGCAAGTTGCTAATTCCAGTGGAAATGGAATACTAGCTTCTACCCCATAGACAAGTTCAAAATGAGATACACCAATGGCTCTTTTGGGAGTCACTCTATCCACCCAGAGGGCTTCATAGATTTTTTTATGCCAACTCTGGTTTTTTTCCATGAGCTTTTTCATGATGTTCACCAAATTTTTGTTGCTAGACTCCGCTTGGTCGTTCCCTTGACGGAAATAATCAGAAGAATGGCTGATCATGATGCCGTACTCAAAACAAAATTCAGTAATTTCTTGAGAAGAAAAGTATGCTACATTATCCATAACCAACTTAATAGGCACACCAAATCTTACCAAAATATTTTCTTTGATAAACTCACATACTACCTCTGAAGTAGTCCTCTTGGTTGCCTTGGCTTCCATTGATTTCGTGAAGTAGTCAGTTGTAGTAGTTATGTAAGTATGACCTACACTAGACGTAGGACTTATAGGACCATTAAAATCAAGCCCCCACTACTGGAATGGTCCTTCAATTATCACTGGTCTTAGGGGTGACGCTGCTAACTGTGGCTTCCCAGTAAACATCTTGCATTTTTTGCATCTTAACACCCACTGGTATGCATCTTTAAACATTCCCAGCCAGTAATAACACTGTCTCAAAATCTCTAATGCAGTGACTGATGAGGAGAAGTGTCCTCCACAAGCTTCATCATGAAAAACCTTTAACAACTTCCCTTGCTGTTGCTTGTCGACACATCAGAGGAATGTTCCATCGATGGATCTTATATAATCTATCTTCCCAAATTACATATTTAAAAGCTTTTAGTTTTAGGTTTCTTCTTTGCTTTGAAGTTAATCCCTTAGGATATTCACCATATGTCAAGAAATATACAATGTTTTCAAACCATGGGTCTTGCATGCTTACTGCCAAAACCAACTATGTAGCTTTTGGATCATTGTCCGCTTGATTTTCCACCATTACCTTGCATAGGGCATTCCCTCTTAACAACTTGGTGGGTTTGATCTCTATGTCCTATTCTTGGGTTTTAGCTACCCATGCACCTCTGTTGTTACATCCCACATCCTGTTGATTTAAAATACTTTTCACTGTAACGTCAGGTACATACACAAGAGAGTGGGAATGTAGGATATAAAACTTAAAATTCTTAAGAGCCTTTACCACTGCAAAAGCGTGCTGTTCAATCTGAGAATATCTTAGCTCATGATTTTTTAGAGGTGTGCTCATAAAAGTGATGGGGGCTTGAATTCCCTCTTCGTTCTCTTGCATCAGGATGGCTGACAGAGTATATTCAGAAGAATAATAGTAGATTAAAAAATCTTTCTTGTAATTTGGGTGACATAACACTGGGGCGTTAGCTATGGCATTCTTGATGCTTTTAAAAGCTTGCTTACCAGGGTCATTCCACTTGAAATTCACATTTCCCTTCATCATATCAACTATGTGTTTGGTAATTTCAGAGAAATCAGGGACGAATCTCCTGAGGAAGTTGACTTGACCAAAAAATTACTTCACTCCAATTTTGTTCACCGGTAAACTCAGTTGTTGAATAGCTCTCACCCTTTTTGGATCGATCCTTATACCTTCTTGAGAGACAATGTTACCCAATAGTTTCCCTTTAGTTACGCAAAACACCGATTTCTTGGGATTCAATGAAATCTCGTCCTCTTGGCACCTTTGCAATACTCTCCTTAGATCATTAATACGATCTACTCTCTTCTTAGAAAAAATGGTATGATCATCCAGATACATGCCAATGATTTTGTTCTTCATATCACTAAAAGAAAGACCCATACCTCTCTAAAAAGTAGCTCCAGTGTTGATCAATCTGAATGACATCTTGTTATATGCGAACATCCCTCAAGGAGTAGTGAAAGCCATTTTATGCTGATCTGCTTTCTCATCTTCTATCTGATTATACCCCGAGAAGCCATCTAACATAAACATCATTTTAGCTCCAGCCATGATCTGCAAGAGATGATCCATGTTGGGAAGGGCGTATTTGTCTTTCAAAGAAGATTGATTTTGATTTCTGAAGTCTACACATATCCTTATTTCTATGTTCGTCTTCCTCACAGACACTATGTTCGCAACCCAAGTAGAGTTATCGATGGGGTATATGATCTTTTCTTTGAGCATTTTATCAACTTCTCTAAATATGGCATCAACAACTTTGGGATTGTAGTTCCTTTGCTTCTGCCTGAATGGAGTGGCCTCTGGTTTTAAAGGAATCTGGTGTTTGAATTTCCCGTTCATAAAACTTTTCAAATCTTCGTAGCTCCAGGCAAAAACATCTGAGTATTCTAGAAAAATCTTCCTGGCCTCATTCCTTTCTTCTTCAGTACAACACTTCCCAATGTTGATCATCTTGGGGTCTTTCTCAATTCCAATATGCATTCCTTCATATTCACCAGTGGTAGGCCCTCTTTTGATTCTTTTCTTCTTCACAAAAGTGTCATGTCTATTGAAGAGCTTTTCAAGAGTGACTAAATGGGGTGGAATGATATTACCTTGTAATTGAATAACATCCAATTTATCTTTCTTTTTCTCATCTTGGCAGTTTCCTTTATGGTTGCCACAGACATCTTTATGGAAGTCACCACCGCTTTCCAGAAAGAGAAGGAGATTCTTTTCATCTTCGAAAACTTGCCAATCTTCCACGTCATCGGGCACATATGGTTGATATATAACCTCCACTTGGTATTTTTTATCTTTGAATTATGGGTGGGGGAGTAGTAATGAAGCTGAGATAGCCAAAGAGTCCGCTTTGGAATTCAACTCTCTTGGAACAGATTTGATAAAAAAAGCATCCAGCACTTCTATTTCATCCCATACTCTATTTTTGTAGTTCTTCAACCTGTGGTTCTTTACAGAGTATTGATTCTTAACTTGATGTACAATTGGTGTAGCATCACCATGAGCTCTCACAATTTTCACACCTTTTTCTTTTGCAGCGATAATCCCTAACAGGAGGGCCTCATACTCGACAGTGTTGTTGGTGTTCCCGAACTCCAATTTATATGCCATGGGCTCACATTCTCTGTCTGGTGATATCAAGACCACACCTGCACCAGATCCTGATGATGCACAACTGCTGTCAAATTCAAGAGTCAATATCTATGGTGGTATATCTTTGGTGACAAATTGCTTTTCCTCATTGGCAGTTTTCGTCTCTTCCTCAAGATCATCGGTGAACAACATATAATTGCCAAATTCCAATTCTTGATACAAGATTTGAGCTTTAGGGTCATCAGATTTCAACACTGTAAACTTAGCCTTCTCTTCTGGGACTAGTTTAATCTTTTTATTTCCTACTGGGATTAAGGCTTGGGACCAATCCAGCTTTATCTCCCCTCCAAGGTCTCTGCAAAAACTCCTGCTTAACAACAACCCATAGCTAGCAGGTATATCAGCAACAAGGATCGTTAGCAATATCTTCTTCTCAGGATGTGCTGCCAGGGTCACTTGAGCATCCTTGATTTGGCCAACTAGGGGTACTTGCTTGGATTCCATAGAGTAACACCTACCATGGGCCTTAGTGAGAGTAAGTCCTAAAGCTTTGGCCACAGTTGATGGCATTACATTGTCCGAGGCTCCAGAGTCTATTATATAATTGCTCAGCCTGCAACTGTTAATATATAGTGACACATAGAATGGGTCAGGCTTTTTTCCTAGGAAGGTGGCTAAAATGGATAACTCCCCTTGTTCAGCTAGGTCTACAAATAAAGACTCATTCTCTATAGTAGTCATGACATTTTGATTTAACTCTTGGCTCCCTCCTTTACAGTAATCTACTAGCTTTTGTAGTTCAATAGGATTAGACTTAAGATAGTCTATGGGAGAAATCTGAATTATGGAATCTCTATAGAATTGAATAATGTCAAAAGAGTTTTGTTCCTTGTGGAAACCTTAGTCCTTGATTGGGCTCCTTTGACTTGGAAGTAGATGCATCATTATTTTTAGGTGGTGACAGGCCAGGGCATTTATCCTTCTAACACCTGGTCAGGACAATATAAGAGGTCCCATCTATGGTGGCATAACATGTTGCTTCTTGCTCTAAATCTAATTCATACTCTAAATATAAGTTTTCAGAGTTTCCATGTGAGCATGAATCTGGTTCAGCTCCAGACACTCTAGCATTCCACTTGTCGGTCTGATGCATTTTCTAGGCACAAGCTACATCAAGGCAGCTTTCCCCATCATGATCCTTGGTTAAGTGGAAGGCACACATGTTTTCCATTTTAGGAGGAGCTTCTATAGCTAGCCTCTGGGGTGGAGTAGTTAATTGTAGTAGCTTTTGCTCTGCGTTCCTCCTATCATTATGTCTTCCAGGCTGCTCCTAAAATTTTTTCTGGTAGGGATTATTGAATCTGGGAAGTTGCCTCTTGAAGGTAGTGAATTCATTAGAATATTTTTGTATCATCTCATCAGATGACATAGTATTACTACTACTAGCTCTAGACTGTATCTCTCTTTCCATTTCCCAGATGAGATCATGTGGTCCTCAAGTTCTACAATAGTTCTCTGTGTTGCATCCAAATTTATAGATTTCACTCTCCTTAGATCATAATTGATGTCCGGTGTCATATCACTTATGAATAAAGTTTTCAAATTTCCTACCGTAGGCCTGTCAGCTGTTGGGATACGATTTACTAGCTTGTTAAATTTAGCTATAAAATCCCTCATGCTAATTGAAGGTTATTTCTTGATAGAAGTTAATTGGGTCAATAGGGCATGCTCATCTTCAGCAGTCTTAAATCTTCTTTCGAAGGTAGCTCTCATAGTAGTCCAATTGGTAATAGAAGAATCAGGAAAATGGTGAAACCAATCAGCAACACCTTCGATGAGAGTCTTAACAAATAGTCTGACGGCCACATCTTCTTCTCGAACTGCTAGGATGTTAACTAAAGAAAAGAATGTGATGATATGCTCATTTGTAGATACTTTCCAGTCTCTAGAAAATTTGGGAAAGTTCTTTCTAGAGCCTGAAGGAAGAGGATTGTATGCTGCTAGTTGCAAGGGCCCAACTATAGCGGCCCAAGGAAGTGCCATAGCTACTTGGGGTAAATAGGGTGTTAGATTTATAACGGGAGGGGCAACTACCCCGTACAATGTCAATACTTGGCAAGTGGTGGATAATTGGGTGGTTTGTTTAGGAGGTGTAGAAGGTTTGCTCTGGCTCCTTGCAGTTCTGTTTCCACGATGAGGTACTTCTAAAAGAGCAAAATTAATATCCGCAAGTCTCTAAAAGACTGGGTCTGTGCTACCTTCTTTCCTGGTACTTCTGAGAAATATTTTAGGGTCCAGATTTTTGCCTAATGTTGTGGCCTATGTTCACGCTCTGCCCTTTTTAGATTTCTTCTGTAGATGGCTCTTTCAAGTGCTTCTACTCTAAATTCTTCCTGCTCTAGCACTTGACTGGCGTTTCTATAGTGTTTGGTGCTTCTTCTATATCTCCAGACAAAAGTATTTAATGAGAAAATGAAATCCTCTTGATCATCTTGTAATCCAAGATTGAGTTGGAGCACAGGGATTATATTCTCATTGGGAAGCACCATCTTTCCTCATTGTATGCTTCTGGTATAATGACTATTCATTTCCCCAGCAGAGTCACCAAAAATCTGTTGGTAAACAGATTGTTCTTTTGAATGTAACTCTAAAATACCCAAAAATGGTTAAGAACAATTGAATACAACAGTTGGGAAATAGTTACTCAAAAACCCATTTTCCCTCTGAATTTGAAGGTACAACTCCCTTATATGAATGGTCTGCAATGAATACTGATCTTTCCTAATCTAACAGAGGTATGCTCTTAACCCGAGAGAAGGAGAGGTAAACCAAGCTAAGCCTAGACAGGAAATAGCTCAGGCAGGGTAAATACAACTTTAAATCTAGCCAATTCTGAGATCTTATCAATCAGATTAAATCCCAAAATTGGTAATGCATGAACGATTACTAAAAATGCAGATGCAAGACTGAAGATTAACAACGTAATGATATTGAGTTGATCTATATCATAGGGACATTCCCAAAACTTAGAATAGCAACTGATTTTCCCCTTAATTAGCTATATCAAATAATAATATAGAATTCTAGTTTAGATTCAGATTACAAATCTAACTCAAAAGAAACGTTCAAATTCAACAGAAAGATAAATGAAATGCAATGGAACAGTTAAAGAAATGGCATTCAGACATACACAATTGAATCAGCAAAAAATGTTATTCTTCACACCAAAATTTTAGCTGACCATTGTATTGATTTTGGAAATAATACATATAGAGTTCCAAATGGGATCGTTACAAAAGGGGGTAACCAAAATGATTCAACTTCCCCAACCAGAAATGATAACCAAAGGTTTATCCGTTACAAAACTAACAAAAATAGCATGAGGGGAAATGTATCTAAGATTCAGTTTCCTTCCCCTTATCTAATTTGGCCCTATAGGTGATTACAACAGTGATGACTTGGACAAGATCTTTATGTCTATTGACATGGACATTGGTGTAAGGAATGAGCCATCTAGAATGTTCTTTGGCTAGAGTCTTGATCGCTTCTGTCCAATCTTTTAGTTCCTCCATAGCCCTAAAGATGCATCCACTCAACTGCTGGAGCTCTGGCACCTTGTCTAGATGAGAAGAAGACTGCTCTGCTAAATTATGAGATAATCTGTGAATGACTTCTGCATGTTGACTACTCCAACTATTGCTTTTCCTTGACTGCTGGTTTGTGATTCTGCATGAAGTCCTAAGAGGAGTTTAAAATCTTTACTTTGTTCTTCTTGGACCTTGACATCTGTTTGTTGTAATCCCGTCTCAGCCTGAATGATCATCTCAATTTTAAAATTTAGACTTTAGAGCCATTTGATCAAAGGCTCATCACCCTTCTGTAGGATCTTAGCCTTTAGGGCTTCCTTAGTCTTCATCTTCACTGCCACATGCAACATGACTATGCATTCTTGGCATCTAACTCTTTACACCGTGAGAGTCTATAAATTCTTACCAATATTTCTCCTCTCTATTTCAAGCCTCAGAAGAGCATTACCTAATTGTTTAATAATTGTTAGGCCTCCGAATTCAAGCCTCTCAATCCAACTTTTACCAATCTGCCCATAATGTCGATCCTCTTGCAACTTAGCTAGAATGGCCTGGTTCTCCACAGCACTAGGATCAAAGGAGGTTTAGGTGCTGGGAGTGATCGCAATAGGAGTGAGAAGCTTTTTGATGAAGTTGGTTAGTTGGGCCACTTCTACCTTAAGCTGAATTTTGGAAGTCTTGAGAGCTTTGAGCTCTTCCTCTATCACTACATTAGTGGATTTCCACCAGTCCACCTTGGTATCACGGCGAGCCAATCCCATATCGAATGACTGCAACTGAAATTTTGAGGCCGTCAAATCTTTGAGTCTACCCTCCTTAGTGGGATTAGCTACTTCCATGGTGAAATGCCTTGTCTCAGGATCCCGACCCATAGTAGACTTTGTCTTCACTTTTTTCTACTTGCTTGTAGTGGCCTTGGGCTGAAAGGCCTATGATAGAGTGTCTTTGCTTGGATTTCCTTCCGCCACCCTCTTCCTTTTGCACTGTAGAGTGTTTTCTATCCATGACTCTGCGCTGGTAACTTTGTTGGCAGAAACCAACTCTTCAATGAACAACTTCCTTATGAGCGGAGGAGTAGCTTTAGGTTGAGAAGTGAATGGATTCACTGAAGTGGGTGAGGAGGAGATAAATTGAACAACTTGAGCAACCTCTTGTTTCTCCCCACCTCTTTTATCTGATTCTATAGCAGAGGTACTAGGGCTATCCTCTCCTACTTCAACTATAACAGGGGATACCCACCTTGGAGTTTCTTGGGCCGAGGTCCCAGCTAGAGTATCCATAACAATAGCTCTAACTGGCTATTCGAACTCTGTAGCTTTAGGGATCTCGACTATAGACTTGAGTGGGTCTGTCAAGACTACTTCTTCAATGGCTCCGATATTTGGAAGAGGACCCTCTCCACAGGTCTTCTCTAAGAGGAAAGTCTTCTCAGGAGGTTCATTGCCTCCTGCCAATGGTTGAGTTGATCCTTTTGCAACTATTGGGATTGTTGTTGATGAGGTGGTCGCAATGCCATAAGTAGCCTTCACTGGGGTTCACTGAGTGGGAGGTTTCCTTTCTGACCTTTTCCTTTGGCCTGCAGTCCATTCGACCCATTGTACTATTCTTTTGTAGATTCCTCCCATTAGATCCTGCAAGTCACTTACTACTTGATCCAGCATAGGCTCAGAGTTGATAGGGGTGAAATTTATCTTCTCTAGATATGTATCATCATACAGGTGATTGCCATCATCTTCTAGCCCTTCTATTGCAATGTTAACATTGAACTTTTTGATCTGTTCAATGGTTAACCGCGCGTAGAATCTCTCCCTACTCTCCAAGTTGTCTTTGTAATTATCCTAGTAGTCCTCAATATCAAGTACATGATGAATTTCCCAACTCATCTCTAAGACATCTCTGGCATAATTGACTGGATCATATTGCGGCCTTAGAACATCATAGGTTTCCAAAGAAAACCTCTTCGGGAACGTCTTAAGAACATTCTTCGCCT
The DNA here is from genome assembly GCA_018584345.1 of Thuja plicata. Lineage (NCBI taxonomy): Eukaryota > Viridiplantae > Streptophyta > Pinopsida > Cupressales > Cupressaceae > Thuja > Thuja plicata. The sequence goes on from MU226996.1 coordinate 3,464,702, forward strand.
CTGACGGGGATGCACAACTGTAAGCTCCGATGGTCATTGGGAATTTGTAGCCTTTTTTCTTGGCCTTAACATAGATCAAATTAACTTGGAGTGCTTGCCTCATCACTTCGATCAGCACGATCATGTTAATAGGGTATCTGGGCAGCTTCAAAGGAAAGTCATCAAAACTTGCAAGATGAAGATATGAGAAATCCCCAAACTGAATAAAATAACATCCGAATTGGCTTATAAAGGCCATGGCTTTAGGAGAAAATATCCTCTCTGAACAACCTTGTAGTTCCCTGGACAGTCTCATTGTAAAGGCATCATTAACTATGAGATAATTAGCATAACTGTTTTGCAGTTGTAAAGAAGGGAAAAACTCAGCTTTTTACATCATCTGGAAATTCCTCTAACCTAGGGAGCCATGACCAAATTTCAATCATAGCCAGAATATATAGAAGGACCGAAGACATATAGAATTCATTCTGGAACTTGGCTCTATTGAGGGCGTCTGAGAGATTCTCGCTCACCATAATGGCCCAATCAATGAAGTGATGTTGGGAGCAGATTATTTGAACTAGGAAGAAATGTTGCTCAACAATGTTAAGAGCTTCGCTCTCACCTCTAATCCTATGTAGTAATACCAGGATATCCATGATCTCTGGCTTCATGTTTGCACTGAATAATGTTTTGGGCAACTTTCCCTTGGCGCTCTTTGGTTCTTTAAACCACGACTTCATGATTTCTCTCTTCCATATGGGTCTCTTCGCTGAATATTCAAAGACTGCCTGACTGTAAGTCATTTCGGAGTATTTTGCTTGTTTTAGAATATGGAGGGAATTCTGGATGGACTCTCTATCAATAGAGAGGAGCACCGTGTTGTCAGGTAGAAGAATATGCTTAGTGTCTGGGTTGTATCAAGCTATACATTCTCAGACCAATTCAGGAGCTTGCACTGCAATAGGAAAACTGGCGCCTTTGACTAACCCGCTCTACTTAAGCTTTTCTATAATAGGATGCATCTGCTCTGCCCTTAATCTATTTTGGAAGTTCTGCATATCGAAGAACTTCAATGAGGTATCTGAGATTTTGTGCCAATCAGAGATTATGCCATTCATCCCGTCGAATTGCATAAATCTGGAAGCCATATGAGTATGATTTAATCTAGGGATTACAAATTTCTCTTTAGGATGCAGAGATAATGAGCAACTGACCTTAGAGACTTCAAATTCAAACAATTTGGCAAACAAATGGTGGTTCTTGTTCAAAATCTTCAACTGATTTTATACTTTTTGAATTCTTACCGTTTAACGGCCGACTTCCCATGCCACATGAATGAAAAGACCTTTACATTAATGAAGAAGTCCGTTACAAAGTAAAACAACTTTATTTGAATTAATTAATTTTCTCTACATGTCGTTAGGAAACATCTTTTCACTTTAGTAACTGTAATTGTAACTTTCTCGAAGCGGCGGAAAATTACTTTTTCGCTTCTCCTTTGGGCGGAGAAATGCTTTTATAGTGCTCTCTATTTGAAAATCCACCAAAGGAGAAATTTGGCCTATAGGAGTGCCAAAATTATATGTGTTGATTCCATTGGCCTTTTTTATATGCTGGATTTCTTATGAGATGGATTTTTCTTCAAAATTCCTTCACATTGATAGTTTGGCAAAAAATGCACTTTGCGAGTCAAAACCCACCTGTAGGAGTAGAGGAGAAGCCATTTTTTTATTTTCTACCTATAAGCTAACCCCGTGAATCTTTCTTTCCTTGATCATTTCTTTTGTTTCCCATAGGCTCAATCTGAGTGCTCAAAGTTTTCTTTTTCCCGACTTCCTCATTTTCCATCTCTATTTGCCTCTGATACTCTTAAGTCTGTCAATTGTAGAAAGAGTACTCCGTAGGTGATTTTTTGCAATGGAGAAGCTAAAATTTGATTTCCCACCAATGCTACAACATGAAGATATGAGGCAAAATATTTCATCATTATGTAAGACTGAGGTTAGAATCTTTCAAACCATGGCCTTTACCAGATTGGGAACTTAACCTAATCAATACAAACATGATTTCAGACCTAGGTTTTCCCCGGATTAAGAAGGAGAAGTTAAATTTGGGAAATCTAATAAAGGCCTCCTAGCCTAAAGGGATCTCTAGACTTAGACTCTGGACTCATATGAAATTTCCAAGACTACTACTACACATTAAACATCCACTTTTTGTCTTAAGGTATAAAGACCAAAAGTGGGGCAACACTTATCATCCCATCATGGAATTTGTACAGGATCTTGGGATTGGTGAGATGACTCCTTGTACCATGTTTTTGGAGAAAGTTGGGCCCTGGAAATATTGTTTGGTGTTTTTGTAGTGATGCTATAGGTGAGCCAGAGGAGCATGGCTAGGGAACATAGAGGACTGTAGAAGCATTCCAAGTGATTGAATGCATTGGTTGGTTCAATCAGAGACCATGGAGGGGAAGGTAGGTGTATGAAGAAGCCCCATATGTAATGGGAAGCTATGGTGATGATATATTCATGGAAGAAACTTAAACCCTTGTTGGTTTTCTCAGTGTATGGTGAAACCCTTAATTATAGTCTTGGAAATATTAACCCTTTGTACAGATAGTTTGGGAAGGAAAGACCTAGAAAATAGTAAAGGTCTTCAAAAAGGGTGTTTGGATCTAGACTTATTTTTCCACCTTGTTAAGAATTTTTTAGATTTATTTGCCAAAAATTGAGTTTGTAGGGGTGATTGCTTGTAGCCTTGTTTTGTGAAGTTTGGAGCAAGATCTTGGAATCGATAGTGGTTTCATTCCATATTAGTGTGATTAGGCATTGTAATGAGTTTAATGCCTTGTGAACAAACCTTCCTCTCCATTGGTAAAGTGGATTTTATCTTGTGAGAACACTTGATGTGAAGAGTGCTAAAGACACCCATGAAGTATGTTGATGTTTGAGTTGTTTCATTTGTTGATGTAGATGAGTTGAAGAAGAGAAGGATTGAGAAAGAAATCCTTGGAAGTTGGGGTTGGTTAGGAACCCTAATAGGTTAGAGAAGAGGCCTATAGAAGACCTTAGGAAAAGATAGGGTATTTTTCAAGACTTGTCATTACATCAGATTGGTATCAGAGCAAGGTAAAGATTTGGGAGTTGGTGTATGTCTCTATATATCAGTGAATCAATAGGGGAGATTAGTATGGTGACTAATGCAGAGTTAGCTAAGGAGATGGGTGATAAAAAAGAGAAGAACAGACTCCTTGAAGAGGTCCTAGATGAAATGAGGATAAAACTACAAGAAGTTGTCAATGCCAAGGATAAAGGCAAAGAAGGTGAAAGGAGTGACAGAGGAAAAAAGATTGTATAGGAAGATATCATCCCTAAACCATAACCTCCTTTGAATGAAGAACAATTCTTGAAAGCCATCAAAGCACTAGGAGGAAAGGCATTAGAAGGAGTACCACTATTTAGTGGAAAAATAGATATAGAAGCAGTGATGGAGTGGATTGAGGGGATGGAAAACCATTTTGAATGTGAAGGTGTCACAGAGGCACAAAAACTCAAAGTTGCAAAGTCAAGGCTAAGAGGATCAACATTGACATGGTGGAAGTATTTGCAAGATGAAAGAGTTAGGATGGGTTAACAACCTATAGCAAAATGGAAATCCATGGTGACCAAGGTAAAGGAGAACTATCTGCCAGAGGACTATGAAATACAAATTCATAGAAAGAGACAAGGTCTGAAGTAGAAAGATTTGGATGTGGCCTCTTATATAGAGGAGTTTCAGAAGTTATGTCTTAGGTCCAATATTCAAGAGGAGGAGACTATTAAGGTAGCCAGATACTTGGGTGGTCTAAAATGGAACATCCAAGAGGAAACAAGTTTATGGAGTCCAACCATAGTTCATAAGTTCCATTAATTAGATCTTAAGGTGGAAGAGAGGAATAGGAAGAAAGGAGACTCCAATGTCAGAGGAAGAGGTAGAGGAAGAGACTAAGGTGGTCATAGAGGTGGTTATCAAGGCAGAGGTAATGAACAAATAAATCAGGGAGAGTCCAAGTTGACAGGGCATGGTAATGAAACTACTCCAAGAGGGGGTTACATAAAAGGAAGAGGTACTCAAGGAGACTCTAATAGAGGAAGGGGTTCAGGTAGAAGCAACTCATACTTTGCAAGTTTGAAATGTTACAACTATGGTCAATTGGGTCACCCTGCTTATAGGTGCCTGGATAAGCCCACTTCTTCTAACAATAGCAAGATGATTGAATATTCTCAAGAGGACACAACAAGTTTCAAGACACCATAGGTTGATCACATTAAGTTAGAGATGGGAGAAAACTTGATGTTCAGAATAGTTCTGATTAGACAACCAGTTAAGGATGAGCCCAAGCATAGGAGAGCATTGTTTAGGATTAGATGTAAAATCCTTGGTAAAGTCTACAAAGTGATTGTGGATTCAAGATCCACAGAAAATATTATATCAGAGGAAGTTGTAAACAAACTCAAGTTGACAAAGATACCTCATGTCAATCCATACAAAGTGACATGGTTGAACAAGCGCCAAAGTGTGTTGGTGAATGAGCAAACTTGGGTGGAGTTTTCCATTGCAGGATATAAGGATAAGTTACTATGTGATGTGCTGCCTATGGATGCATGCCATATACTCTTAGGTGGGCCATGGAAATATGATAGAGGATAAATGTATAATGGGAAGGAAAACTCCATATACTTCAAGAAAGGTGAAAAAACTTTCCAGATATAGTCCTTGTTGGAAGAAGATGAACCACAACCTAAGACTCCTAGTGTCTTATTGAGTAGCAGAACAGATTTCATAAATGCCCTTAGAGATGAAGGGAGTGAAGGATATTCCATTTTCCTTAAGTCTAAGGAGGAAGATAAGCCTAAACAAGAGTCCTTGCCATTGGAAGTCCAAGAGTTTCTTGAGAAGTATAAATACATAGTCAGTGATGGGACTCCTACAACTTTACCTCCTTGAAGAGTGATAAGTCATCAAATTGACTTTGTACCTGGTGCATCATTTCCAAATAAGGAAGCATACAAGCTTACTCCATACCAGAACCTAGAAGTGGCTAGACAAGTGCAGGTGCTCTTAGACCAAGGGCTAATCAAGAAGAGCATCAATCCATGTGTCGTACAAGTGGTCTTAGCATCCAAGAAAGGTGGTAATTGGAGACTTTGTAGTGATTCTAGATCTATTAATAGGATCACAATTAGATACATATTTCCAATTCCTAGGATAGAGGATTTGATGGACTATCTTGGGGGGGGGGGCAAAGTATTTCATTAAATTAGACTTTAAAAATGGGTACCACCAGATCAAAATTAAAGAAGGGGATGAATGGAAGACAACTTTTAATGTTGTTGATGGGTTGTATGAATGGAGAGTTAGGCCATTTGGCCTCTCAAATACCCTTAGCACATTCATGAGGCTCATGAATGAAGTGCTTAAGGAATTCATAGGGATATTTGTGGTAGTATATCTAGATGATATAATTATCTTCAGTATGACAATAGAGGAACATGTGAAGCATGTGGAGATGGTACTTAAAAGGTTGCAAGAACATAAGTTGCCAATCAATCTTGAGAAGTGTGAGTACTTTAAGAAAGAACTTGTGCCTTTGGGGTTTGTAGTATCCCAAGGTTCATTGAAGATGGACCCAAGTAAGGTGGAAGCTATTTTGAATTGGCCCACACCAACCATAAGGACAGAAGTCAGGAGCTTTCATGGGTTAGCTCAGTTTTATAGAAAGTTTATAAGAGAATTCAGTGGTATCTGTGTGCCAATGCTAGACACCATCAAGGGTGGTCTAAAGACTAAGTTCAGATGGAACTATGAAGAAAAGAAAGCATTTGAAAAGTTGAAGCATCAAGTACCAACACAACCTATCCTTAGACTCCCTAGTTTTGATCAATTATTTACTTCAGAGTGTGATGCAAGTGGAATGGCAGTAGGGGGTGTGTTAGGTCAAGAAGGTAGGCTAGTAGCCTTCTTTAGTGAAAAGCTAAATGAAGCCAAGAAAAAATATTATTCTTATGATTTAGAACTATATGCTTTGGTTTAGTCCCTTAGGAAGTCGAGACATTACTTGCTCCCCAAAGAATTTGTGGTGTTTACCAGAAAACTAGGCCTTGAGCTATATAAACACACAAGAGAAGCTCAGCAACAGACATTTGAAGTGGATGGAATACCTCCAAGCATTCACATTCACAATAAAGCACAAGAAAGGACAACTGAACAAAGTTGCAGATGCCTTGAGTAGGAGGTTGGTAACCATTGAGGAAGTTCATTTGAAGAGTATTGGGATAGAGAGTTTCAAGGACCTCTATAGACAAGATGAAGATTTTGGTGAAGCCTATAAGGTATGCTCTGATTTTAAGAATCACTTTCATAGTCAATTTTTTGATTTTACCTTGCAGAGTGGGTTGTTTTTTAAGGGGAACCAATTGTGTGTTCCTAAGGGTTCAATGAGAGAAAATATCATTAAGTAGAATCATAATGGAAGCTTGAGTGACCATTTTGGTGTAAAAAAAACCTTAGAGATAGTTCAAAGGTTTTACCATTGGCCAAAGTTGGTGAGAGATGTAACCAAATATGTTGAACAATATGTAGTATGCATGAAAGAAAAAGGAGGAGCCAACAATGCAGGTTTGTATCAACCTTTAAAAATCCCTAATAGACCAAGGGAGTGTGTTAGCATGGATTTCATTGTAGGGTTACCTAAGACAAAGCATGGCCATGATAGTATCTATGTTGTGGTAGATAGATTTAGTAAGATGACCTTGTAGGACTACACATGGTGCCATTAACATTGCACACTTGTTCCTTAAGGATATTGTAAAAATCCATGGAATACCCCTAAGTATTGTATTAGATAGGGATGTTAAGTTCATGAGCCATTTTTGGAAAACACTGTGGAGTAGATTGGGTACTAACTTGTCATTTGGTTCAGCTTACCACCCTCAGACTGATGGCAAAACTGAGGTGGTTAACAGAGTGCTTGGGAACTTGTTAAGGTTCCTAACTAAGGAGTATGGGCAGACATGGGATGCGGTGATTCGCCAAGAAGAGTATGCATACAATGACAGTGTTAACAGAACAACATGTAGAAGCCCATTTGAAGTTGTTTATGGGATGCATCCAAGGGGTGTGTGAGAACTTAGAGACCTTGGATCTATGGAGTATAGGAGTGGTCATGCTGAAGATTTCACTCAAACCATGAAGGAGATTCAAGAGCAGGTGAAGAAGAAAATCCCGGAGTCTACTAAAAAATTGAAGGCTAAAGTGGATGAGAAGAGAAAGGATGTTCAATTTGAGGTAGGTGATAATGTCATGGTACATTTGAATAAGTCTAGGTTGCAGAAGAGGATGCCTAAAAAACTAAAGATGAAGAGAGTGGGACCCTACAAGATCTTATCAAAGTATGGGGATAATGCCTATAAGGTGGACCTACCTACTGAATTGATCATCTCACCTTTTTTCAATGTGGAAGACTTGATAAAGTTTAAGGACCTTTGGCTGAGATAGATGTGAACAGAGAAGAGGTTGACAAGGATGTAGAACCCGATGCTTTACCTCCCAAGATGCAAACAAAAGTAGATAAGGTGTTGGATTCAAGGGTCAAGAAGACTACCAAATATATGGTGTACATGGAACATCTCATCAAGTGGAAGCACAAACTAGAGTAAGAGGAAACATGGGTTGCAGCTACAAGACATTTTGTCCACAGGAGTGACATAACTTTCCTTTGTGGGGAGTATGGTGCATGAGCATCTAGGTATGGCTAGATGGTAACCTAGGGCTCATAGTTATATTTTATATTTTAGTGGCCTTAGCCAAGCCACTAGTGAAATAATAGGACTAGATAGGTCCTAGGGTGTGTTGATTTGGTTAGGAGACCAAACTAGATCATTTGATGTCTAGGAGGTAATGGTTTGTCTAATTTAGGTAAGCATTCCAAGAATGGTGGAACCATGGATTTTAATGCTTATTAGAGTCTAGGAGAGCTAATTTTGGGTCTAATAGGTATAAGAGTTCATTTGGTTAAGTTTCACAATGTGTTGACCAAGTTTGAGTGCAAGAATCAAAAAGTTGTAAAAGTTGTCAATGTTGTCATTGACAACATTTCTTGCAATTATGAATTTTCAAGCATTTGGGTTTGTAACTATTGGAAACAGTTGGGATTGTGCCATGGTTAAATATATAAGGCCTCCCTCAACCTATGTGTGGGGTTGGATGAAGTTTGGAAGTAAGTGTACGGACTGAGCAATTGAAAGTTTGATTACAGTTGTGCATTTTGTTTACATTTTAGGTTTTAATGGATTGAAATTTGCACTCTTGTGCATGAGGAATATTATGTAATTACTAGATTTTGTGTGTGATTAGTAAGTGTGTTTGGTTTATTTTCATTTCTTTTGTAAATTCTTTTGTTTTGTGCACTGTCGTTGGTCTGAACCAGACAATTTTTGTAAATGGGGTCATAACTCATCATCCCACCATGGAATTTGTGCGGGCTCTTGGGATTGGTGAGATGAATCCTTGTAAAATATTTGTGGAGAATTTTGGGCCTTGGAAATCTTTTATGGTGTTTTTGCAATGATTCCCTAGGCGAGCCAGAGGAGCATGGCTAGGGAACACAAAGGACTACAGAAGCATTCCAAGTGATTGAATGCATTGATTGCTTCAATCAAAGACCATGGAGGGGAATTTAGGTGTATGAAGAAGCCCCATATCCAATGGTAAGCTCTGGTGATGAGTTCTTCATGGTGGAAACTTAAACCCTTGTTGGTTTGCTCAGTGTATGGTGAAACCCTTAATTATAGGCCTGGAAATAGTAACCCTATGTATGGATAGTTTGGGAAGGCAATACCTAGAAAATCCTAAATGTCTTAGAAAATGGTATCTAGATCTGGACTTAGTTTTCCACCTTGTTAAGAAGTTTTTAGAGTTATTTGCCAAAAAGTGAGTTTGTAGGGCTCATTTCTTGTAGCCCTATTTTTTAAAGTTTGGAGCAAGATCTTGGAATCCATAGTGGTTTCATTACATATTAGTGTGATTAGGAATTTTAATGAGTCTAATTCCTTGTGAACAAACCTTCCTCTCCATTGTTAAATTGGATTTGATCTTGTGAGAACACTTGATGTGAAGAGTGCTAAAGACACCCATGAAGCATGCTGATGTTTGAGTTATTTCCTTTGTTGATGTAGTCAAGTTGAAGAAGTGAAGGATTGAACAAGAAATACTTAGAAGTTGGGGTTGGTTAGGAACCCTAATAGGCTAAAGAAGAGGCCTATAAAAGACCCTAGGAAAATATAGGGTATTGTGCAAGACTTGTCATTACATCATATTGGTATCAGAGAAAGTTAAAGATTTGGGAGTTGGTGTATGTCTCTATATACTGGTGAATCATTAGGGGAGATTAGTATGGTGACTAATGCAGAGTTAGCTAAGGAGATGGGTGATAAAAAGGAGAATAAAAAACTCCTTGAAGAGGCCCTAGATGAAATGAGGATAAAACTACAAGCATTAGTCGATGCCAAGGATAAAGGAAAAGAAGGTGAAAGCAGTGACAGAGGAAAAAAGATTGCTGAGGAAGATATCATCCCTGAACCAGACCCTCCTTTGAATGAAGAACCATCCTTGAAATCCATCAAAGCACTAGGAGGAAAGGCATTATAAGGAGTACCACTATTTAGTGGAAAAATAGATATAGAAGCAGTGATGGAGTGGATTGAGGGGATGGAAAACCATTTTGAATGTGAAGGTGTCACAGAGGCACAAAAACTCAAAGTCACAAAGTCAAGGCTAAGAGGATCAGAATTGACATGGTGAAAGTATTTGAAAGATAAAAGATTTAGTATTGGTAAACAGTCTATAGCAAACTTTAAAGCCATGGTGACCAAGGTAAAGGAGAACTATCTACCAGAGGACTATGAAATACAACTTCATAGAAAGAGACAAGGTCTGAAGTAGAAAGATTTGGATGTGGCCTCTTATACAGAGGAGTTTCAGAAGTTATGTCTTAGGTCCAAGATTCAAGAAGAGGATCCTATTAAGGTAGCCAGATACTTTGGTGGTCTGAAATGGAACATCCAAGAGAATTCAAGAAGAGGATCCTATTAAGGTAGCTAAATACTTTGGTGGTCAGAAGTTTATGGAATCCAAACACAGTTCATAAGTTTCATCAATTATCTCTTAAGGTGGAAGAGAGGAATAGGAAGAAAGGAGACTCCAATGTCAAAGGAAGAGGCAGAGGAAGAGACCAAGGTGGTCACAGAGGTGGTTATCAAGGTAGAGGTAATGAACAAAGAAATCAGGGAGAGTCCAAGTTGACAGAGCATGGTAATGAAACTACTCCAAGAGGGGGTTACATCAAAGCAAGAGGTACTGAAGGAGGCTCTAATAGAGGAAGAGGTTCAAGTAGAAGAAACTCATACTTTGCAAGTATGAAATGTTACAACTGTGGTCAATTGGGTCACCCTTCTTATAGGTGCCTGGATAAGCCCACTTCTTATAACAATAGCAAGAGGATTGCATATGCTCAAGAGGACACAACAAGTTTCAAGACACAAGAGGTTGATCACATTGAGTTAGAGATGGGAGAAACTTGATGTTCAGAAGAGTTCTGATTAGACAACTAGTTAAGGATGAGTCCAAGCATAGGAGAGCATTGTTTAGGATTAAATGTAAAATCCTTGGTAAAGTCTGCAAAGTGATTATGGATTCAAGCTCCATAAAAAATATTATATCAGAGGAAGATGTACACAAACTCAAGTTGACAAAGATACATTATGTCAATCCATACAAAGTGACATGGTTGAACAAGGGCCAGAGTGTGTCGGTGAATGAGCAAACTTGGGTGGAGTTTTCCATTGCAGGATATAAGGATAAGTTACTATGTGATGTGCTACCTATGGATGCATGTCATCTACTCTTAGGGAGGCCATGGAAATATGATAGAGGAGCAGTGTATGATGGGAAGGTGAACTCCATATCCTTCAAGAAAGGTGATGAAACTTTCAAGATACAGTCCTTGTTGGAAGAAGATGAACCAAAACCTAAAACTCCTAGTGTCTTGTTGAGTAGTAGAAAGGAGTTCATAAATTACCTCAGAGATGAAGGGAGTCAAGGCTATACCATTTTTCTTAAGCCTAAGGAGGAAGAGAATTCTAAACAAGAGTCCTTGCCATTGGAAGTCCATGAGCTTCTTGAGAAGTATAAAGACATAGTCAGTGATGGGACTCTTGCAACTTTACCTCCTAGAAGAGTGACAAGTCATAAAATTGACTATGTACCTGGTGCATCATTGCCAAATAAGGAAACATACAAGCTTACTCCAGAACAAAACCTAGAAGTGGCTAGACAAGTGCACGTGCTCTTAGACCAAGGGCTAATCAAGAAGAGCATTAGTCCATGTGTCGTACCATTTGTCATAGCATCCAAGAAAGGTAGTAAGTGGAGCCTTTCTACTGATTCAAGAGCTATTAATAGGATAACAATTAGATACAGATTTCCAATTCCTAGGATATAGTATTTGATGGTCTATCTTGGGGGGGGGGGCAAAGTATTTCACTAAATTAGACTTGAAAAGTGGGTACCACTAGATCAGATTTAAAGAGAGGGATGAATGGAAGACAACTTTTAAGACAGTTGATCGGTTNTCTGGGGGGGGGGGGCAAAGTATTTCACTAAATTAGACTTGAAAAGTGGGTACCACTAGATCAGATTTAAAGAGAGGGATGAATGGAAGACAACTTTTAAGACAGTTGATCGGTTGTATGAGTGGAGAGTTATGCCATTTAACCTCTCAAATGCCCCTAGCACATTCACGAGGCTCATGAATGAAGTGCTTAAGGACTTCATAGGGATATTTGTGGTAGTATATATACATGATATACTTATCTTCAATAAGACAACATAGGAACATGTGAAGCATGTGGAGATGGTACTTAAAAGGTTGCAAGAATAGAAGTTCTCAATCAATCTTGAGAAGTGTGAGTTATTCAAGCAAGAACTTGTGTATTTAGGGTTTGTAGTATCCCAAGGTTCATTGAAGATGGACCCAAGTAAGGTGGAGGCTATTTTTAATTGGCCCATACCAACCACAGGGATAGAAGTCAAGATCTTTCATGGGTTACCTCAGTTTTATAGAAAGTTTATAAGAGATTTTAGTGGTATCTATGCACCAATGCTAGACACCATCAAGGGTGGTCGAAAGACTAAGTTCAAATGGACCTCTTAAGCAGAGAAAACATTTGAAAAGTTGAAGCAACAAGTAGCAACACAACCTATCCTTAGACTCCCCATTTTTGATCAATTGTTTACTTTGGAGTGTGATGCAAGTGGAATGGTAGTAGGGGGTGTGTTAAGTCAAGAAGGTAGGCCAGTAGCCTCCTTCAGTGAAAAGCTAAATGAAGCCAAGAAGAAATATTGTTCTTATGATTTGGAACTATATGCTTTGGTTCAGTCCCTTAGGAAGTGGAGACATTACTTGCTCCCCAAAGAATTTGTGGTGTTTACTGACAACCAGGCCTTGAGCTATATAACCACACAAGAGAAGATCAGTAACAGACATTTGAAGTGGATGGAATACCTTCAATCATTCACATTCACAATAAAGCACAAGAAAGGACAACTGAACAAAGTTGCAGATGCCTTGAGTAGGAGGTTGGTAACCATTGAGGAAGTTCAGTTGAAGAGTATTGGGATAGAGAGTTTCAAGGACCTCTATAGAGAAGATAAATATTTTTTGTGAAGCCTATAAGGTATGCTCTGATTTTCATAATCACTTTCATAGTCAATTTTCTGATTTTACCTTGCAGAGTGGGTTGTTGTTTAAGGGGAACCAATTGTGTGTTCCTAAGGGTTCAATGAGAGAAAATCTTATTCAGGAGAAGCATAATGGATGCTTGAGTGGCCATTTTGGTGTAAACAAAACCTTAGAGTTAGTTCAAAGGTTTTACAATTTGCTAAAGTTGGTGAGAGATGTAACCAAGTATGTTGAACAGTGTGTAGTATGCATGAAAGCAAAAGGAGGATCCAACAATGCAAGTTTTTATCAACCTTTACCAATCCCTAATAGACCATGGGAGTATGTTAGCATGGATTTAATTGTAGGGTTACCTAATACAAATCATGGCCATGACAGTATCTATGTTTTGGTAGACATATTTAGTAAGATGGGTCATTTTATACCTTGTAGGACTACACATGATGCCAGTAACATTGCACACTTTTTCTTTAAGGAGATTGTACAAATCCATGGACTACCCCTAAGTATTGTATTAGATAGGGATGTTAAGTTCATGAACCATTTTTGGAAAATACTGTGGAGTAGATTGGGTACTAACTTGTCATTTGGTTCAGCTTACCACCCTCAGACTGATGGCCAAAATGAGGTGGTTAACATAGTGCTTGGGAACTTGTTAAGGTGCCTAACCAAGGAGTATGGGCAGACATGGGATGTGGTCATTCCCCAAGTAGAGTATGCATACAATGATAGTGCTAACAAAACAACAAGTAGAAGCCCATTTGAATTTGTTTATGAGGTGCACCCAAGGGGTGTGTGTGAGCTTAGAGACCTTGGATCTATGGAGTATAGGAGTGGTCATGCTGAAGATTTCACTCAAACCATGAAGGAGATTCAAGAGCAGGTGAAGAAGACAATCTTGGAGTCTACTAAAAAATTGAAGGCTAAAGTGGATGAGAAGAGAAAGGATGTTCAATTTGAGGTAGGTGATTATGTCATGGTACATTTGAATAAGTCTATGTTGCAGAAGGGGATGCCTAAAAAACTACAGATTTAGAGAGTGGGAACTTGCAAGATCTTAGCCAAGTACAGGGCTAATGCCTATAAGGTGGACCTACCTACTGAATTGAGCATCTCACCTATTTTCAATGTGGCAGACTTGATAAAGTTTAAAGGACCTTTGACTAAGATAGATGTGAACAAAGAAGAGGTTGGCAAGGATGTAGAACCTGATGCTTTACCTCCCAAGATGTAGACCGAAGCATATAAGGTGTTGGAATCAAGGGTCAAGAAGACTACCAGAAATAAGGTGTATATGGAACACCTCATCAAGTGGAAGCACAAACTAGAGTCAAAGGCAACATGGGTTGCAGCTATAGATTTCAAGAAGATGGGCATTTCTGAAGACATTTTGTACATAGGGGTGACATAACTTTCCTTTGTGGGAAGTATGGTTCAAGAAAACCTAGGTAAGGATAGATGGTAACCTAGGTCTCCTATTTATATTTTATCTTGTAGGGGCCTTAGCCAAGATAGTAGAGAAATAATAGGACTAGATAGGTCTTAGGGTGTGTTGATTTGGTTAGGAGGCCAAACTAGATCATTTGATGTCTAGGAGATAATGGTTTGTCCAATTTAGGTAAGTGTTCCAAGAATGGTGGAACCATGGATTTTAATGCTTATTATAGTATAGGAGATCTAAATTGGGGTCTAATAGGCATAAGAGTGTGTTTGGTTAAGTTTCACAATGTGTTGACCAAGTTTGAGTGCAAGAATCAAAAAGTTGTAAAAGTTGTCAATGTTGTCATTGACAACATTTCTTGCAATTATGCATTTTTGAGAATTCGGGTTTGTAACTGTCAGAAATAGTTGGGATTGTGCCATGGTAAAATATATAAGGCCTCCCTCTACCCATGTGTGGGGTTGGATGAAGTTTGGAAGTAAGTGTACGGACTAAGCAATTGAAAGTTTGGTTACAGTTGTTCATTTTGTTTACATTTTAGGTTTTAATGGATTGAAATCTGCACTCTTGTGCATGAGGAAGATTATTTAATTACTATATTTTGTGTGTGATTGGTTTCTTTTCATTGCTTTTGTAAATTCTTTTTTTTTTGTGCATTGTCGCTAGTCTAAACTAGACAATTTTTGTAAATGGGGTCATAACTCATCATCCCATCATGGAATTTGTACAGGATCTTGGGATTGGTGAGATACATCCTTGTACCATATTTTTGGAGAAGGTTGGGCCCTAGAAATATTGTTTGGTGTTTTTGCAGTGATGCCCTAGGCAAGCCAGAGGAACATAGCTAGGGAACACAGAGGACTGCAGAAGCATTCCAAGTGATTGAATGCATTGGTTTCTTCAATCAAAGACCATGGAGGGGAAGGTAGGTGTATGAAGAAGCCCCATATCCAATGGGAAGCTTTGGTGATGGTTTATTCATGGTGGAAACTTAAACCCTTTTTTTTTTCTCAGTGTATGGTGAAACCCTTAATTATAGGCTTGGAAATAGTAACCCTTTATACGGACAGTTTGGGAAGGCAAGAACTAGAAAATCCTAAAGGTCTTTGAAAAGGGTGTCTGGATCATAACTTATTTTTCTACCTTGTCAAGAATTTTTTAGAGTTATTTTCCAAAAAGTGAGTTTGTAGGGCTAATTGCTTGTAGCCCTGTTTTGTGAAGTTTGGAGAAAGATCTTGGAATCGATAGTGGTTTCATTCTATCTTAGTGTGATTAGGAATTGTCTTGAGTCTAATTCCTTGTGAACAACCTTTCCTCTCCATTGGATTTGATCTTGTGAGAACACTTGATGTGAAGAGTGCTAAAGACACCCATGAAGCATGTTGATGTTTGAGTTGTTTCTTTTGTTGATGTAGACGAGTTGAAGAAGTGAAGGATTGAGAAAGAAATCATTGGAATTTTGGGTTGGTTAGGAACCCTAATAGGCTAGAGAAGAGGCCTATAAAATACCCTAGGAAAAGATAGGGTATTGTGCAAGACTTTCATTACATCAACTTTTTAGTTAGTTCCATGCATGACATATGGTGAATTGGGATAGCAGAATGTACTAATTTCACCATTGTTATGTGTCCGATTAGGGTGAGTCATTTGTTGTTCCATAATAGGGCTTTATTCCCTAATCACTACATTACCTCTGACCAATATCTTGTTGTATTGATGTCGCAGAAAACCTGAACTTCCAAGATTTTAGTTGGTAACAAATTAACAATGAATTGCAAAATGCCTAGTTTTAGCCTTTTCTCTATCCTCCTTATGTTTATGAAGTAAATCTAGGTTTTTTCCTTATTTATTTTCTAGCCTAATTGGCCTTCATATTTAGTTAAAGTATCCCTAATGCATTTTTCCTCTTTGACAGTTGGTTCACCGAAGAATGTTGTATCATTACTGAACTGGGCATGGGTGATTGGTTTGCAGTCGGTGCCTACAATGGTTCCCCTCCATTCCAGGTTTTGTGAGCATCTCTTAATTGCATATCCAATGGTTTCTCCATGATTACAAAAAGAAAGGGGGAGATTGGATCTCCCTGGTAGATTTTATTGGATGCTTGGAAAAAGCCATGCAGACCCCCATTTACTATTACATAAAATATGACCAAAGAAATACATAAGCTAATAAGATTCCACCAGTGATCACAAAATCTCATCCCGTGCATTACCCCATCCAAAAATTGACATGGTACCTTATCATACAATTTAGAGACATCCAACTTGATAATCATGCTCAATTTTTAATTGACTTTTAATGACTGTACAACCTCACTAGTTATAATGATTCCATCCATGATGTCCCTTCCTGACACAAATCCACTTTTCTCTTTTGAGATGACATTCCCCAATATTTTTTAAGTTTGTGTAAAGGAGAAAAATAGGGTTTAGGAAATGTAAAGATGAAAAAGTTTGGTAAAGAGGGGGGGTTTGAATTGTTAATTGTTATTTGTGTTGATTTCCTTAACCCTATTTTACACTTACTTGAATTTGATTGATTGTATATTTCAATTGTGATTATGATTAAGGGAAGATAAGATGCTCCTTTCTTTCACCCTCAAATAGACAAATAGGAGATCCAATTTTGATCAACCCCAAAGGGTAAATACACAAATGAATCCACTATTTGGAAAGAGACCAAGAAAGGGAATCTTAAATTATGTAATTTGATTGATTAATATGATTAATGACAGTAATTAAAAAGAATAGGAGAAAGTACCAACCTTACAAAATGGCAGATCAAAGATTGCTATTTTCTAAGATCTGTAGACTATTTCTGGAGATGCTGATAGTTGATACCGAATTGGAACACAGAGAAGAACAAAACCCAGAAATATTTTTCCATATTGATGTCATATTATGAAAAAGGTTGACCCTGTACCACTTTTGCCAACTCAATCTGCTCAACTCTGAAAGTGTCCCTGTTCACACAGTCTGAAAGAAATCCGAAAAGGGTATCCAGATCTGGCCTCAGATCTATAGTCCCAAACCTGTACCTACAAGAAAAATGTTTGTTTGTTGGGGGAAAGGGGTTTGCCTTGGTCAAACCCTAGTTTTGGAATTAACCTTAATATGTGTAATTGAAGATTGCATAAAGAATAACAAAGCAAAACTCAAATTCACCTTGCTTGTAATGTCCTTGTGGTGGATTTGAATCCGTGGATCCACAAGTATGCTTCAAAACATGGAATGTAGAATGGAA
>MU226996.1:3487567-3498249 GCA_018584345.1 Thuja plicata
CACAAATGAATCCACTATTTGGAAAGAGACCAAGAAAGGGAATCTTAAATTATGTAATTTGATTGATTAATATGATTAATGACAGTAATTAAAAAGAATAGGAGAAAGTACCAACCTTACAAAATGGTAGATCAAAGATTGCTATTTTTTGAGATCTGTAGACTATTTCTGGAGATGCTGATAGTTGATACTGAACCGGAACACAGAGACAGACAAAACCCAGAAATATTTTTCCATTTCAATGTCATCCTATGAAAAATTTTGACCCTGTACCACTTTTGCCAACTCGATCTGCTCAACTCCGAAAGTGTCCCTATTCGCATAGTCCGAAAGAAATCCGAAAAGGGTATCCAGATCTGGCCTCAGATCTACAGTTTCAAACCTGTACCTACAAGAAAAATGTTTGTTTTTTGGGGGAAAGGGGTTTGCCTTTGTCAAACCCCAATTTTGGAATTAACCTTAATATATGTAATTGAAGATTGCATAAAGAATAACAAAGCAAAACTCAAATTCACCTTGCTTGTAATGTCCTTGTGGCGGATTTGAATCCGTGGATCCACAAGTATGCTTCAAAACATGGAATGTAGAATGGAAGGATGTCTTCAATCTCTTGCTTGTAGATCTCCAAAACCAAGTCTTGAATGGACTCTTGAATTTGGAAGAGGCTTGGAAGAAGGTGGATGGAGAGATCACCAAAAGGGCACTATGTAGCTTGCATCCTTCAATGGCCTCCAATGGATCTCCTTCATGAAAATAGATGCTTGAATGATTGAGAATGGATGGATGCTTGCTTGAAATATTTCTCCTTAGCTTGCTTGGACTTCACTTCATAAGGATGCTTGATGCTTGATTAGAAGACTTCAATTGCTTGATTGTGGTTAGAGAAAACGAGAGGAGAAAGCTCCCCTTTATATGAAACTAGGGCACAATATTCTAAGGAGGCCTACATAGCATAATTAAATCATAATTTAAGCCTTTAACCCTAGGAGAGGACCTATATTAAATATAATTTAGGAATCAACTGATTTGGAACCTGAAACAGCCGACCCAGAAGCAGGAATAGACTTTTTGTGAAGACCGACATCCCGGAAACCAAAAGTTCCCAGGATTTGGACCCTGGGACAGGGTCAAGGTCAGCCCTGTCCTAGGACAGGGCCGAGGTTGACCTTTTCCTAGGGTAGGGCCGAGGTCGACCTTGTCCTAGGGCAGGGCTGAGGTTGAACCTGTTCCCAGATCCCAGGATCACAGGTCAGAGACCCAGAATGTAGAATTTAGGTCAGGAAATGAAGGTTAGAAAGGTAGGTCAGGGGGGAAGCCATGTCAAGATCAGGAACCCATTCAAAGGTGCTTGTCATGACCCCAAACCACTCACTCAGAAGGCTAAATCAGTCTCCTATGGAAGTGCTTCCATTTTCTGACTATACAGTTTGTTTGAGAATACTTTGGTGATGATTTTGTATGTACATAGGGGGATTGTCTTGTATTCATTAAAAGACAAACACTCTTGATTTTTAGGGATTAGTGCAATTATAAAATTGTTGATATCTTTTACGTACCATTTTGAATTTTGAAAGTCTTCGAACATTTGCCAAATTTTAGTTCCCAATAAATGCCAATAATTTTGGAAAAAAATGGGCCACGAACCCGTCCAGGCCTGGGGCTTTGTTGAGATATATTTGAATCACTAATATTTTGACTTCATCAATGGTGATGCATTCACACAACATAGAATTTTCTTCATCGCTAACTAATTTGGGGATATAGTCCAAGATGCCACCTTGGTTTGGTGGTTTTTGCACCCCACCCAATGACATGTAACTTATTGAATGTTTGAATATGTTAAGTTGATCACAGAAATGTAGAAGGATAATGAAAGACATTGAATTAGTTAATGGATTGTATTGTCATTGATGTTAACTTGATATAATCTAATCAGTTATAATCAAAGTGTCAAAGACTTTAGAGAATCAAAGAGATAAAGATTATGCTTTCAGTAATGCATAAAAGAAAAACATTCACAATATGACTTCAAACACCGAAGGTCAGTGAACACTGACGGACAGAGATCACTGAAAGTCAAGTCATAGTGATGCTCGAGAAAGAACACTGATGAGCATTACCGATGAGTAGAATCACAAGCATAACCGATGACCAAAAATAGTGTAAACTGATGAAGAAGCCCGAGGAGAACTGGAGTGTTGACCAAAGCTATCAAAGAGTTAAACACTGAAATTAACTTGAGTTCAGAAATGAAAAAATATCTAGCTAGTAGAGATAAATATAGACTTAATTGGTAGTTATCTTTGTTTTCATCAACAAGATAAAGCTAGAGATAAGTAATGGATTTAAAGTTGTTTTGTCCAGTTGGCAAGAAGATCTCAGTGAGATAAAATAGGAGTTTTGATTTAAATCTAATTGGTGAGAATTGTGGATCACACTAAGATCAAGAAAATCAAGAACCTAATAACGGTGATATCATGCCTATAAAGAGATAACTCAATTCATTACAAATTGGTGTGGTGGGTGAATGAATGAAAAAGGATGCTGAAAAGAAACTGGTGAAGAGCAACTTCATACAGTACTGATCAATCAAGCTAAGGAAAGAGCTAAAGTTTTCTGTGGACGCCGAACAACAAAGCACAACATCACCGAGCAAAATCAAAGTGGAGCAAAGTATAAACTGAGACATATTGATCAGAATAGTTTTATGAGATTATAATAGATCTGAAAATCTGCAAGTATAAGTTGTATATGTGAATAGATCATACTATTTCAGTTTAACCATTGATTCAGAAAGTCTCTTAACTGTGTGGGATTTAAAGATCCTTTCTATATTTAGATACATCCCAAGGAGTATCAAAAAGTTTGATCACGAAGATAGCATGAGATGCCAGATACCTATTGACAGGCCAAGTGAGTGTTTGATCAAGGAAGGTAGCATATAGATGCCCAATATCAAGTGACAGACTAAAAATTTAAATCCTCTAACAAGGTCACACCTAATAGTGTGTTTTTAACCTTTAACAGGGTTGGCTCTTCACCGAGCTCACTTCAGAAGAGTGAAAAGTTTGGGTTACCGGTCCCAAGTGGTTTTTCCCTTAACAGGTTTTCCATGTTAAAAATTCATGTGTCAATGTGTTTATGAGTCATTACTTTAGTGTTTTGCATTACACATAGCTTAATTGGATTGATCGATATACTCTAGATAATTTACTATCTTTCGGTAAATTAACAGACTGCTATTCGATAAACATAAAGTAGAAGGTTTTACAAAGCATTCCGAGTAGTAGTAATTTGATAAAAGTATTTGGAGGCATTCATCTTATAGGACTGAAGATAACTATAGGCTTAATATTGTGGTACTAAATTTTTGGGTTGATTATTGGAATATTTTTGAGGCCACTGATTCACCCCCCTCTCAATTATTACTAACAATTGGTATCAGAGATTGTGTTATTAGAAAGGGAGTTTAACAGCTCAAGCAAAAGATCATAAGATGAACAGACAAGATGTGCCCAAGTTGAATAAAGATAACTTTGCATCATGGCAAAGCCGAATAAGACTCTACCTATCAGGTATTGGAAATGATATTGTTTAATACTTAGATACTGAATACGTGTTGCCTATAGGACCTCACACTCTTGAGAAATTAAGAGTAAAACATGAGCATAACTGCATGATAATAGAACTTGCATCATCACTCTCCGATGCTGAGTTTGAAGATGTCAAAACCTACACCTCTGCAAAGAAAATGTGGGATAAGTTGAAACTAGTACATGGAGGAGATGCCAATGTACTAAGAGCAAAGGAAGAAATCCTAAGAGGGAGGTTTGATGACGTAAGGATGAAAGAAGGAGAAAACATCACTTAGTATAGCTGCATAATCAAAGAGGTAGTAAATTCTATCCAAGGAGTTGGAGGTGTACTTGAAGAGGAGACAGTGGTAAGCAAAATCTTAAGAACCTTATTGCCTATTTATGCTATTAGAGTTTCTACTATTCAAGAAATGAGAGCAGTTGCAAAAAATACAGTTACTCTAGATAGTCTGATTGGTAGACTAATTTCATTTGAGATGAACAACTTTGATAATAGTGTCTTACCATCTATAGAATATGCATTCAAATCTTCTCTAAAGATAAGTAACTCAAGTCATAGACATGCTGTTAGAAATGATAGCGATAGTGATAATGAGGATCAAGGACTTGATAACATTGAAGCACTTATGGCCAAAAGATTGCAGAGAGGAAAAGGTAGTTACAAAGGTAAATTACCACTTGTGTGTTTCAATTGTAAAGAGGTTGGACACTTTGTTGCAAGATGCCCAAACCAAAGAAAAGATGACAGAGGAAATGACAGATCATATGAGAATAAGTTTGATAAAGGTGATAATAGAGGTTACCGAAGCAACCGACAATCTGACAAGAGAGATACCCAAGACTACAAGGACAAATGGAAGAAAGATTGTTACCTAGTTGAGAATAGAACTGATGACACCGACACCAAATCAGAAGAAGACATCGAGATGGTGTTAGAGTAGTCATATTATAGCTAATAATTAATTAATTTAATTATTATTCTATTATACTCTATGCTTAAGTTAAACTTAGGCATCTCATTATTCTTTAGGGCTTTCACCTTTAGGGTTTTATGATTCCTTTTATAAGGATTCACCTCTTTGTTTTTCATAAGGAGTTTTCACATCTCATTGTAATCTAGAAACATATTGTTAATATATTATTTTCTTTTGCATACGATGTCTCCTCTGGCTTTTTGGCCTCCATAGTTTCTCCAGTCTTCTGTATTTTGCTTCTTCCATGTGACAGGTTTGCATGCAGGTGTTCTTGGGAGAATAGGGTTTTTCCTATTCTAACATGGTATCAGAGCCATTCTGCTGTTGCTTGTTTGAGTTCTTTTGAAGCTGTGGATCAAGCATCCTTTTTTCTGTTGTTTTTATTGGATCTGGGGAGTCTCATTTTTTTTGGTGCACTTTGGGCAAAACCGACCTCATGGTTGCATCTAGAAGGCCCAAAAACCCTAGAATCCATATAAAACATGACCTATTTGGCCTCCGGGGCATATGGGAGAAATTTTTTATGGAAAGAGGGCCGTACGAATGTGACACA
Source organism: Thuja plicata (assembly GCA_018584345.1). Taxonomy (NCBI): domain Eukaryota; kingdom Viridiplantae; phylum Streptophyta; class Pinopsida; order Cupressales; family Cupressaceae; genus Thuja; species Thuja plicata. Next base: position 3,492,691 of record MU226996.1, read on the forward strand.
CTTTTTGAGGCGTGAGACACTGAAATTTGAGTGTAGAAGGTATGATGGTGGTTTTTTTTCTACATAGGTGGTTTTGACTTCTTAGTGGGCATTTTTCGATCTTGCAAGGGGTTTTTTCAGAAATTTTTGAGAAATGTTTGGAGCTTTTTGACCCTCCCTCACTGTTTTTTCTCTATCTGGAGCATACAGAGGTATTTCTGACTTCTTTATATTATCGAAAAGATCTTTTCGAGCTCTTTTCGATGATAGATGTTGGGGTTTTGGGTTCTGCCAATTTGACAGTATTTTTTGATGTCAAAGTCTGATGTTTGGTTTTGCATTTTGGGAGCCATATCTTGCTCATCCAGACTCTATTTTTGGCAAACCAGATATCATCGAAAAGCTAGTTCAGTGAGCTTTTTAGTTACATGGGTCTTTTTTCCAGATTCTACTCCAGGTTATCTCTCCTCCAAGATTTTCTCTTTCACACTCTGGCAGATTACTTGGGTTTTATAGGTCCTGGTATCTCTTCTTCTGTTCTTCTGGCTCACTCTTCTCTCTAACTTCTGAGCTTTGTATACTTCTCTTCTGTAGCATTTTCTTTTTTGTAAACACACTGAGATAAAGTGCCTACTTTTGCATATCTGAGATTTTGAGCACCTTGTGTGTTTTTTGTACTCACACTCAGTTATAAAGTGCCATGGGGGGTTATGATGTTTTGCTATTTTGTGCTCATCCACCTTTGTCAAGTGAGCATACCTTCCATGACATTAGCCCATGCTATGTGTCGGTGACACTGCCCTTTATCCTATGCTTGTACTTCTGTTGCACTGTTGGTGTTCCTGATTCTTCTTTCTCCAGATGTTTCTGGCATTGCATTTCAGTATTCCTGTCACCCCTCTCCTTGTTCAGCATTATGGGGGGGTTCTCCTGTTGGTTCTATTGCTTCCTGGGTTTGATTGATTAGATCTTCAGACTTTGTCTTCTCTACCTGGTCATGCACTTTTTTAGTGGGGATTCCAGCAGTTACTTCTGACAGTGTTTACAACTTCATGCTTCGGAGATGCTTCTTGCTCTTTCTTGTTCCTTTCTTTGGGACTTTCCCTAGATTGGAGGCTTAGTTTCCTTCATCTAGTTTATTTCTTGTACTTGTGTACCTGATCAAGCCTAGTTTCCGGGACCCATTGTTCCTTTCATGCATTTTGTTTACATACATCTTTTAGTCTTTAGCTGTTTTGCTTCTCCCTAAGTTACACTTAAGGGTGGGTGTTAGAGTAGTCATATTATAGCTAATAATTAATTAATTTAATTATTAGTCTATTATACTCTACGCTTAAGTTAAAATTAGGCATCTCATTATTCTTTAGGGTTTTCACCTTTAGGGTTTCATGATTCCTTTTATAAGGATTCACCTCTTTGTTTTTCATAAGGAGTTTTCACATCTCATTGTAATCTAGAAACATATTGTTAATATATTGTTTTCTTTTGCATACGATGTCTCCTTTGGCTTTTTGGCCTCCATAGTTTCTCCAGTCTTCTGTATTTTGCTTCTTCCATGTGACAGGTTTGCATGCAGGTGTTCTTGGGAGAATAGGGTTTTTCCTATTCTAACAGATGGTATTTGTAACCATGAAGGATGATTCAGATGAAGATGAAGAAAGGTATGTAGAAACTACACTCATATCTAAAGTTAGTAAAAATGATGTTTGGATCATAGATAGTGGCTGCACTCACCATATGACTGGTGATAAACAAAAGTTTGAGACTTTTGAATACTATAATGGTAGTTTAGTAAGAATGGGAAATGATACACCTTGTCCAGTTGAAGGTAAAGGAACCATAATGTTGAATAACCTGATAAAATGTGAAAATGCCTACTGGGTAAAAGGTCTAAATTATAATTTGTTAAGTGTTTCACAACTGAACAATTTAGGTCACAGAGTAGCATTTGAAAATAAGAAGGCAAAGATCTATAATGAATTGGGAAGATTGATTGGTACTGGTGAGCAGACAAAAGGTAACCTTTTCTATCTTGATGACACTAACACCACTTGTTTGATGGCTAGAAATGAAGACATATGGTTGTGGCACAAGAGATTGTGTCATGTGAACTTTTACAAAATGATAAAGATAAGAAACAAAAGGAATGTCAGAGGCTTACCAAGCACAACTAGGCCCGAGCATATCATGTGCAAGAATTGTAAAAAAGGTAAGATGACAAAGTCTAGTTTCAAGAGTAAAACTGATACATCTACTGCAATTCTAGAATTAGTCCATACAAATCTATGTGGACCCATGAGGACAAAGAGATACTATGGAGATAGGTATTTTATTCTCTTTGTTGATGATTTTTCTAGAATGATGACAATCATGTTTTTAAAAGATAAATCAAAAGCATTTAAGATGTTTAAATGGTATAAAGAAATGGTAGAAAAACAAAGTGAAAAGAAATTGAAATGCTTAAGGTCAGATAAAGGAGGAGAATTTACTTCAGATGAATTCACTGACTATTGCAATGAGCATGAAATTAAAAGATAGGTTTCTGCACCGAGAACACTACAACAAAATGGAATTGCTAAAAGGAAAAATAGATCGATTGTTGACTGTGCAAGAACATTGATGATTGAGAAAAGCATCACTTAAACTTTCTAGAGGGAATATGTCAGTACTGTTGTCTACACATTAAACAAAGTACAATTGAAGGACACAAAGAAGACACCCTATGAGCTTTGGTATGGTTATACATCCAATGTAAGTTACTTCAGAATCTTTGGTAGTCAATGTTATATATTGAAGGATGATAGAAATGGAAAACTTGACTGCATAAGTGAAGAAGGTATCTTCGTAGGGTATTCAACTAAAATCAAGGTTTATAAATGTCTTAACAAGTCATCTAACAAAATCATTGAAAGTGCACATGTGCAACTAAATGAATTTGTAGAAAACAATGATAAGGAAAGAAAAAAGGAACCATAGGACTACAACATGTTTGTTTATATAGAAACTGAAACTCTACCGGAGCAATAATGTGTCACTCCCGAGCATCAGAACATTGCACCCGAGCATCAGGCTGCAGTTACCGATAATTAGGATAATCCTCAAGATGATGTTCCGAACAATGGAGATGAGAATGAAGGTGAAGAAGATGATTAGAATGATGAACACAAAGCTGAACCGAAACTTGCCAAGTATGTTAGAAGACATCATCCACATAATCAAATCATAGGAGAAAAAAAGGCTAGAATAAGAACAAGAAGTAAGTCACTTAACACCAGATGTTTACTTTGTGATTTTGACCCTAAATCTGTTAACAATGCACTTGAGAATGAAGAATGGGTTAGTGTTATGAATGAGGAAATAGAATAGATTGAGAAGAATAATACATGGACACTAGTACCAAGACCAAATGACAAGAATGTCATCGGTACCAAATGGATATTCAAAAATAAGTTGAATGAGAATGGAGAAGTCACTAGAAAAAAAACAAGATTAGTATGCAAGGGATATGCGCAAGAAGAAGGTATTAATTATGGAGAAACATTTGCACCCGTTGCTAGACTAGAAGGAGTTAGAATCTTATTTGCTTATGCTGCATTTAAAGGATTCAAGGTATACCAAATGGATGTCAAATCTGCATTCTTGAATGGACTACTGGAAGAAGAGGTATACATTGAACAACCAGAAGGGTTTGTTGATCCAGACAAGAGAAACATGGTATGTAGACTACATAAAGCCTTTTATGGATTGAAACAAGCACTGAGAGCCTGGTATGAAAGTCTTCACTCATATCTCATTAGAATAAAATTTGTTAGAACAAGTGAAAATAGCAATCTGTACTTAAAAGAAGATACCAATGGTAATATTCTGATTGCTTAAATTTTTTTGATGATATCATTTTTGGGGGAAATGAATTGTTATGCAAATCTTTTGCTAATGAAATGAGCAAGGAATTTGAAATGTCTATGTTTGGAGAGATCAAATTCTTTCTTGGTCTACAGATTCTTTAACAAGATGCAGGCATATACATCACCCAGTCTAAATACATCAAGGAAGTGTTGAAGATATTCAACATGGAAGATTCTAAACCAATTGGAACACCTATGGCTACCATATGTAAGATGACAAAAGAAGAGAAATCCAATGAGGTACATCAAACCTTATATAGATCAATGATTGGAAAACTAATGTAAGTTGTTCACACCAGACCAGATATAACACATGCAGTTGGAATAGTTGAAAGATTCTCTGCTAATCCCAAAGAATCACATGTGACTGCTGTCAAGAGAATTCTGAGATATCTGAAGAACACCGAGGACTATGGCTTATGATACAAAAGAGAAGGACAATTTGACCTACAAGTCTATGCAGATGCTGATTGGGTTGGAAATATTAATGACCGAAAGAGCACAACTGGAGGAGCATTCTTCATGGGTGACAAACTTATCACATGGATAAGCAATAAGCAATGATGCATCTCTCAGTCTACTGCAGAAGCAGAGTATGTGGTTGCTGCTGTGAATTTCTCCAATATTGCATGGATCAAACAATTTCTAGAAGGTATGAATATGAAGATTCTTGAATTAGTAATTATCTTTTGTGATAACACCAGTGCAATGAACATTTCTAAGAATCGAGTCATGCATACTAAGACTAAGCATATTGCTATCAAGTATCACTATCTAAGAGAATAGGTACAAGCAAAGGAAGTGACACTAGAATATGTTCAATCAAAGGAATGGTTAGCTGATATATTCACCAAGCCATTACCAAAGGATACATTTGAGTACGTGAGATAGAGACTAGGGGTCCAAACCTTGTCTATCAGTCAGTAATCTGACTAGGAGGTTGCATCAGCCTATACCAAATCTAATGATCAGTCATGTTGATGTATACACTGAGATGGACAACAACTGACATATTTGTACATAGCAAGGTACAAATCTGCACTGAAAATCAAAACTTTGTATTGTTGATGGATAGGGAAATTCAAGGAATATATTATGCAAAGGGATGGAACATGATATAGATGATAAAACAAGGAGAAGTATTTTTTTTGGCATTGTTCTCAAAGGGAGATAATTATCTCATTATCATCAGGGAGAGATTTGCATTATCAAAGGGAGAGATTATCTCATTGATCAGAAAAGATTATATCATCATCCATGAAGAGAAGTTCTTGAGAATCAGAAGGAAGAGTTAATCAATATTCTAAGGGAGAGAAATTGATTACATATGAAATATCCATCTAAAGGAGAGAAGTAACAAAGGGAGAGAGTTTAGACAAAGAAAAAGATTATTGTCAAAGGAAAAAGAGATTCTCAAGAAGAGGAAAAGTCAAGGCAGAGCACATATCAGAACAGAGATATCAGATGATACATCTATCCATTGAAGGGATTGAAGATTGAAGACAATAATTCTGCATGAAACAAATCTAAGCTATTTTTTGAGCTTATTGAGAGCTAGACATTTGTAATAATTACATTAGGAAAGCTTGATGAAACTGTATATTTCATATTGTATTAGTGATAGTATAGTATGATAATGTAGTATGTTGCCATCAATGCCAAAGGGAGAGATTGA
>MU226996.1:3506400-3518840 GCA_018584345.1 Thuja plicata
TATATATATATATATAAGTTTTTAAATTTATACTAAAATATCTTAAAATTTAGAAACATTCATATTTTATCATTTTAAAATATTGTATATATATATATATATTAATATTTTATCATACATGTTATAAAATAATATATATTTATATTATTAAATAAAATACTATATTGCCTATAACAATTTTTTGAAAGTTTATAAATAAATTAAAATGTCATATTTACGGTTATAAATGACATTATGACCATCAAATTCCATTGTCAATTTTATATTCTAATATAAAAGATTACCATTAATCATTTCAATTTTGTTTATTTTATTTTTATGTTGATTTATTTTATTTTTAAAAATAATTTCTGTAGATTACAATCCTAATATAATGCATACCCACAATAAAATGTGGTAGATATTCTTCTTTTCATCTCTACAAACTAGTACTTCTCATCATATTTTTTTTTGAGAGAGAGAGGCTTTAATTTTTAATAAGTGTGGAAACTTCGTTTAATTAAATTAGAGCCTATGAATTGACTTTCTCTATATATATTATATAATATTTATATGCTAGTAGCATTTGCAAGGACAAGCCCTAAAAAATTAATAATATAAATTTATTAAATTCTATTTTACAGTTTTATTAAATTTTATTTAGTAATTTATTTTACATAATGTTAAGAGATCAAACTTTTATTTACATTTTTAAGCTTATTAAATTCTATACTACAATTTTATTTAATATTTCATTTGATATAATGCTATTTTACAAATTGGACATTTATTTGCAATTTTTTTTTATAACTTTGAATAAATTTATATATATTAAATTATTTTTAGGTTTAATGGTAATTTTTTTTCATGGTTTGGGTTATGTTTGATGTAAGGGTTCAATTTGGTAAAGTTACTTTACATTGGTCAATGTTAGTGTTTCCTTTAGATTAGGTCTAGGGAGAATAGGGTCAAAGTTCAATTTGGTTTGGTGTTAAGGTTAGTATTCAATTAAGTTAATGAGATTTTATTTTGGTTTAGTGTTAGTGTTAGGATTTGATTTGGTTTAGCTTTTGAATTAAGGCTCAATATAGTTTAGTGTTCAATTAGGGTTAGGTTAGAATTAAATATTTGTTCATAATGGTTGGGGTTGAATTTGGGGTTTGTTCAATGTTAGGGTTAAAATTAGTAATATTTTAATAAGGGTTGGGGTTTGTTTTCTCGTATTCATTTACATTTTGTATTATAGTTTGATTTAATTTATTGTTAGAGTTAAGGTTTCATTTGGCTTAGGTTTAATGTTAGGGTTGCGATATAATCGAGTTGATGATTAGTTGAGAGTTCTGGGGTTAGGGCTCAATCTAGTCTAGTATTTAATTACTTATTTAGGGTTAGTGTTCAATTAGTGTTAGGGAATAATAATGATTAGGAATATATATATGTATGTATAACGATTTTATAACGGTAAGATTATAGTTTGCATTTTATTAAAATGTTTTTTATTAGGTGAAAACTAGGTTTTGAAAGGACCCGAGACCTTGTAGAAAAGATTACAAAAGATTTAACATTAAGACCTCTTAGATACAACAAGAAAACAACAAGAAGCTAAAAAGAAACAAAGCTGGCAGACGAAAAGTCAACAAACACCCCGACAACCAAAAAGACTAGTAGACAAAAGGATAAACAACCAAAAAACAAAAACACCAGAGAACAACCTAATCTAGGTTCTTAAGGAGCTCTACCGCTTCAATGACCACGAGGTCCATATTTATAGCCATAGTCTTCAGTTCCTCAAGATCCTTATCATTCTTAATCATCTTCTTCTTAGTGCTCAAGCAGGTTCTCTTTTCAAGACCAGTAGCCTCCTCAGTACTATCCTTCTCATTCTCAACATCCGCCTCAACTCTGACATGTTCCAACTTACTGACAAGGATTTTGATACATGGCTGGTCGACACTTTGAGGATATTGTAGCTGTGTTCACCGATTCTCTTAAGGAAGGTTTCTATATTGGAAATTCTCACATCAATGGTAGTGAACCTAGTATCAATGTTGAGATCGTCCACTAACTTCTCCATAATATTGATTCTAGTATCAATAGCCCCAAGCTTTGACCCATAGTCCTCAGTAATGTCCTTTACTTTCTCCATAGCCTCAGTGAGATCTTTTAGGTATTCTGGCAGCGACTTGTCCTTACAAATCCCCATAGCTTCAAGAATATCCAATCTCTTGGCATGACCTTGGATAATATCTTTCACCTGGTCAATGTCATCCATCATCCTTTCCAGGGCCTCACAAAAACCCCTGGTCGACTTTTTAACTACTTGGGTTGATAAAAAATTACCCTTGACCAAGGCATCCTCATTACAAATATTTTCACCCTTTTTACCATCTTGCAGACCTTTGTCTTTAGTTCCCCTACCCTCATCAGTGTTCTTATATTCGTTATCACCCTCAACCATGTTCTGATCTCTAGGGGTCTCCTTAATAATCTCTTCCCCATTCCCCTCGTGGACTCCAAAATCATTTTCATTGTAATCTTCCTTGACCTCCTCCTCCTCAGTAGAAAGAGGGGTCGAGCCAATAGCCTTAGTATTTTTCTTAGGAGGGGTACCTTCTCCCTCTTCCTTATTATTTTCTTCACTTTCCTCCACTTCCTCCGAAGAAGAATCCTAAGAAAATTGAAGTTTCTTAGCACTCAACTTCTTGCCTATCTTGATTGAAGAAGCATAAGCAAGAGCCTTAGTTTTCCCCTTCCCCTTATTCTTTTTCTTACCTCCCTTGGGAGTGTTAGAATACCTATCCATTACAGAGTAAGAGGTCTTCTCCTCTGAAGAAACCCCATCAGAGTCATCATCTTCAGAATCTAGGCCCTGGGTGATCACATGCTCTATGGACTTGGCTTTAATATGGTAAAAAATGAGAACCATCATCCTTTCATTAATAGTAGGATTCCCTTGTGGGTTATCCCTAGCCTCTCTTATAGTAGAGTTCATAGAGTAGAGCAAATAATAGGGAAAATTGACTTTTTTCTTATGACAAAAGTGATTAAGCAAAACAAAATGGTAGCCATAAGCTCTGGTGTACCTACCATAAAGGGTAATATATTGCATAACATCAACCAAAACATCTCTCCATACCTTCTTCATGTCATTTGGGGCATAATACATCTTGCTCAGCTTCACCAACAACTTCTTCTCCTGTTCACTCTTCGAGAATCTCTTCACAACAAGCTCTATGAGCTTTCTATCTCTGTAAAAATTCCTGCCATCATTTGGTAAGCCCATAACCTTAGATATAAGGGCTTTATCAACTTGAAAAACGTGGCTCCCAAGAGTCAATCTCCTGTCCTTCCAATGTTTGACAAAGAGTATGGTAATATTTGATTTATATTGCTTGAAAGCTTCTAAACACTCACCACCAAATTCATTTTCTTCAGATCTTGTAATAATGGTGATGCTATAAGATCGCGTCCTTTCACTTGCCTTTAGCTATGCTTCTATGTTTTGTATGTGTGTTGCAACTTTAACTTCTGATCCCTGTAGATTTTATGACATTATAGGCATCCATTCAGTGCTCCAAGCTCCCATTTTTTTTATTCTTGCACAAGAGAGGAATTTTAAGATGCTTGACTTAACCTTTTCAAATATCATTTTCTTGAAATTTACTAAAGTCTTTTCAACAAATCCATTAATACAAATCTTGTCATTGCATTTGGTTAAATGCCAGCTCTTTGAGGCACTCTCATCGGGAAAGTTCGGGAACTTTGTCTATGATTCCGCTTACTCATATCGGACATAGCATTCTGATACTTATATTTCACAAGAAATTTGATTCCTTTGATGCTTTTGTGATGTTTATCCCCTATCTCAAAGCTATTAGTTGCGCTAGGAGAGAGCGAGCGTGCTGGCAGGAAGAGAATGATAACATAAGTCATAAAATTTGACTTTAGATCTTACCAATTGCATTTGATTGAGAGTTTCTTAAAGCTTTTTCAACATATCCATTTCCTGCAAATCATGTAAGCACACTGAAATGTTTTCAAATTTAAAATTTGACAATAACTCCCAATTTGTTATACTTTAATTGGCATTAATTCCTTGTTCCAACGGTCCAATTTATCACGAACAATGAGGAGGAGGTTTTTTGAGATTATTTTACACCCGCTGCTCTCATTTTCATTATGATCTGGCATAATCATGATGAACACTGCAATCGTGTCTCTGCATTTCATGGGGTGACACCTCTGCAATGCCCTGGCAAATTTATTCTTTCACACCCTCTGTATCACATACACAACACTATTGTAAGTAAATTTTAATAATTTCACAATCTGTTCAAACTGATATTATCTCATGTGTTGGTGTTGTCATAGGTACTTTGGAATTTGAGTTCATGTTCTTGGAATTACATGAGGTTAGGGTTAGGGTAAGTCTTGTGGGAAGGTTGGGAATTTGACTTTCCAACGAGTAATCAAAATTCTTTATCATTAATGAGTAACCTTTTCAAAAAGGTTAAGGTTTTTAGAATAGGTTAGGATGTTGATCATAAAGAATGTGAGGGGTTTGGATGTTGTTTCTTAATCTCTCTACTATTTTAGCTCTTTGCTATTCCACAATTCAAACCCCAACTTATAACCCTTAACATTTTGGCAAGTTGAGATTTTGAAATCTTAACTTTTTTAAAATTCAGATTTTTTAATATTGAAGTTTTAATTTTAATTTTTTAAATAATTTAAAATTAATACACCAAGAGCATAACTTTTGACTCATAGCTCAAGAAATCCAAAGTGTGACATAGAGCTGATTGACAACTAGAGAATTTGGAGACGTAAAAACACCACAAGTCCCATGAATTAATACTCTTTTTCGAGCCCAAAACTATGACATATTTTGGTGATTTACAACCCGAAATTTTGGCTATTTAAGAAACCGGTGCAACAAGTCCATCTAACCTTTTATCCTTCTAATGACTTTTGTTTGTTTGTAATCACATTAAAATAAACTAAAAATAATTTTATTTTTCTATTAAAGATAAATACAAAAAAATACAAAATAGTATTAAACTAATTTGTTTAATATTTATAGTTAATAATATTTATAAATAGATTTAATTTGTATTGTGTAAAGAATTTATTAAATATATAATTTTATATGTAATTATTTTTAATATAATATATACTAACAACTACAAGTATATTATATATTGATTATATAATATAATATTATAAGTATGCTTAATAATTTCTAATATGTTATAATATATAACACATAATATAATATAATTAAATATATTTACAATTTACATTACATATTATTATATTAGCTTTATCGATTATATTATAAAAATATGTTTTAAAATATCATAAATAATATAATATAATATTTTTTTATTATAATATATAATATATTGTAATTTAATATATCTATAATACATATAAATATTTTGTTCCCTCTTATAATATGGTCCACTCTATTAATAAATGTTTTTTGAATTAAATATAGAGAGTTCAAAAAAAGTAAAGATTTACAATCAGCAAGTGGACCTAGGAGGCAAGGCCTCACACTGGGTGAACCCAAGAGTCAACAAAGTTTACCAAAAAGGAAACGAGTACAAAGTATCCAAGTGCTCAAAATTACATAAATACGACAGATGAAAGTTCCAAACTAGTGCAGAATATCTAGGTAAGATTTTGCCCAAGTGGTCCACCCTTTCGGGGTTTGTGTTCGAAATGAAGAATGGATAGGACTGGAGGAAGACCGTGGATAACTTCGCTACCTTTGAGGATCAGATACAAGACAAAATGAGCGTTATTAATAAATGTTTCGTTTAAATTTAATAAAATTATTAATATAGCATAAATATAATATATAAAATAGTTATATAATTATATAACTATTCAAGGATGTGCACATGCCATTCATGATTCGTATGTGAAGCAACATGTTTAGTGTACTATGGAAGATTCTGATAATGCCAATTTCAGTGAGCTAATTTTCTATTTGGATGGAGCTCACTCTCCAGAAAGCATGGAAACATGTGCAAACTGGTTTTGTTCTTCAATAATTTTTTTGACAATCAACACAATGTTAGAAACTATAAAATGAGTTGAAAACAGGCTGGTTTCTCCACCATCTACTTCTCTAATAATAGTTTCTTTGTGTTATTCATTTTTGTCAAGTACAAGACCACAACTGCCACGAACTCCAGCTACCTACAACGTTTGTTTTTTACTATTTATAGCACACACTTTGATTTGCAAATCAGATGTGGGGAAAGAATACCAGTTTGTAATCGCAATTTCACTTATGATGTGTAGGTCGTAAAGTAATGATGAAGAAGGTCACTGTGGCGACGTCATTTCAACAGTTGAAAACTATAAAAGCGAATTAAGGGTTCTATGTATGCAGTAAACTATGTCGTAATTCAAACCAGTGAAATTGGATGGTTTTGATTGTTTTAATCATCTGGTTCGTTCCTTTCAAATAATAATTCGAATTAAAATAACGGATGAGGTCGGGATCCGGGATCGTGCCCTTATGAATTTGATAGAATGGATACTCTACAATCCTTGACTCTTTTAACTAAAGAGGTTTAACCTAAGACTAGTGCTCCCAATTTACATAAATGACCTTCATAAAAAAATAAAATACAAAAAATGTAAATTTTGAAAATCTATAATTTTTTTAAACTTAATAAAAACTCAAAATCAAAATTATTTCAGAGTTCGAAAACTAAAACTTAACTATCAAATAGACAATCATATTGACCAAAGAAAGTATGGCAGTTAGAAAGCAGCCCTTACAAAAATGTAAAATTTAATGGATGAGCAGAGTGATTTATTCGAATAAAATCTATCCGATCTGCCGGAATCGAACCAGCGACCTAAGGATTTCCGAGGAATTTGATATCCCACTACAGTCCTCCGCTCTACCAACTGAGCTAAGATCGGCTAACGAAATCTCACTATGATATAATTTATTTATAGTAAAATTACAAAAAAATTCGAAGTTTGTCCACCGTTCGGGGAAAGAATTCTTTGGAAACTCTGAAAATTTACTATGAAAGTGGCGTGCTGTAAGCCTAGGCACCGTCAAATAACATATAACAAATTACTTTATATTTAAAATGTCAGAAGTGGGGTTTGAACCCACGCCCTCGTTAGAGGACCAGAACTTGAGTCTGGCGCCTTAGACCACTCGGCCATCCTGACTTACGTGTTTAAGGTATAACACGAAGTTTAATTGAATCTCTTTGAGTCATCGTATGTTTTGCTCTTTTTTTATTTATTTAAAAAATTAGGAAGATTTTAATCATTTTTTAAGAGTTAAAAAGATAATAATATATTAAAAAGTAAACGATAAATTAGTCAACTTGTTTTTTCTCAAGGAAACAAAATGATCTAGAGAAGAGTTTCAAATATTTACAAAATATGTTAGAAAGGTTCGTTGGTGTTAAGGGTGTATCAAGTGGAATAGGGCTCCTGTGGTGGCCCACAAAGACAAGAATCAATATCTTGTACTCAAAAACAAATTAGATAGCGACTAAGGTAAGAAGTCTTATATCAAAATTTGACTTTATCATCTTTAACACTTATAACACTACCAAAATAGAGGATAATGGTCATACTGAATCTTTCCCAATCAATCTGAATTTCACATGCAATAATTGACAGAGTGCTTTCAATAACACAATAGAGCATCTTGTGTTGGAAATAATGGGAAGTATGTACTGAGAGAGGAGGGGTGAACCAGTACCTCTGAAACTTTTATCTCTTTAACCTTAATCCATTTAGTAATCCATTGTATTACCAACCATCTGTTCTATCCTATCTTTGTGTAAGTTATATCAACTCATAAGATTAATAAACATGTAAATATTCATAGAAGTATTCATAAAATGTAATGAAACATAACACAAGATATGGTAACGCAGAAAACCCCTGTTAGAAGGTAAAAACTACGGTGGGGATGACACCCACAAAAAATTCACTATCTGCAGATTGGAAGGGGCCGATTAAGGCTTACAATTTGATCACTTCTGATGATCTACCATGTTAGGAGTATTATGTGGAGACTGGTTAAGGTATACTCTGTTAAGAGCTTTAACAACACTGTTTAGTGTGCACTCGGTTAAGAGATTTACAAATGATTGTTAAATCCACCTTTCTTGAAAGGATTTCTTCTATTTGCTACACTTGTTAGAATGTAGACAAAACTACTCATTGACCTGAGTGTATGCAATATTCAATTGTTGATTACAAATCCATTAAAATCACATGTATAAAGTATCACCTAATGTGATTGATTAATACCTTTGTTGCTCGGTAGCCTTGATTAATGGTTCTTGATAACCAAATTCATCTTTTGTTGTTATGCTTCTTGAAACTCTCAGTCTGATCCATAGATGTGCTTCTTGGCTACTATCATCCTCTCATCCTTCTTGAATTGAATGATTACACATCTATTTATACAATAGATTAACCTATTTTAGTTTCACGTATTACAAAGATAACTCTATGATAAAAGGTTTACAACTTGACCTTGATCTCCTAGTTCACATGTTTTCAACCAGTTAGACTGATTAAAACAATTACAATTATCTTTCTTTTCCCTCAAGAAATGGTTTTAAATCAAATCAAAAATTTAAATATAAAACACAACCATTTTATCTGGCGTGGAAGTCAGATCCACATGTCTCGGGATATAACCGACTTTCGGTGTCTGATGCTTGGGTTGGTCATGAAAGTCTTTTGGTGTTCCTTCTGTGAACTATCTGCCAGGTTCCCTTTCTCTATTGGGTTCCTCTATCGGTTTCCTCTGTCAGCATTTTCAGTTTGCACTGTAAAACTGTGTCATCGGGTTTCTCTTGAACTTAACACTTTCGGTTTGTACTAAAACCTGTCTTTCGGTGTAAGTGTAACCGATGGTTCATAAATTGTTTTCCCTTTGCATATACTAATGGAAAAATTAATGTCTTCAATCTCCCCCTTTGACATTAGTATCAAAAACTGATATGTGCAAAATACTAAACTATGTAGTATGTACACCATGTATTTACTATGTCATTTATGACTCCCCTATGTATATGATGGTATAGTATATATATACATGTACAATTGCCTTCACACTATACTCCCTTTTCACCTTATCTTCATATCATTCTCCCTTTAATACTGTACATATCATCATTTCCCCCTTTTTTCTCTATATGTATTGTACATATCATTTTACCCCCTTTTTGATAGTAAGGGCAAAGGTGTATACTTACAACTTATCAAAAATATGGGAATGGGAATTCTTTAAATCTTCCATCATCTTCTCCCGTTTCTCCTTTAGTTTCTCAAGAGCCATGTGCTCTAGTGTAATCCTGGCATGCATATCATAGATGCTATCTACTATAGTCATCTCAGGGGTGACAATTACCTGTCTTTCCAAAGTCATGTGTTGTTGCAGAAGTGTAAGATTTGGCTTTAGCCTATAGCTCGGTAACCTCATCTCTAAACTGTGATTCTGCTTCCCAAATTTCTTGTCTCAACCTTTTGATTTCTATAATCTTGTCATAATGCAGTTTGATTGCATTGTCATCTGTGGTTATACCTTGTGCACTTGCATTTAAATCAGAATCTATCTTTGCTATCTTATCACTAATTTCCTTAGTGAATTTCTCTAAGGTGCACAACTTCTGAATTAAGGCTAATGCTTTTGAAATGATAGGGTCTAATTTGTTTTCTAATTTAGAAAGCTTTACCTTATTTTCTGCCACTTCTTGGCTGATCTTTTCAGTTAATTTGTACTGATATTTTTGCTCTGCTCGTTCTTCAATGGCTTTTTCTGCATCCATATTTTGAGTTGTGATGGCTTCGGTTAGAATGAAAAGTTGATCTAGAATGGGGGCATTATGATCAACATCAATGTCAGGACCTATTTGATGTAAGATATCTCTTGTATTTTCCAGCACTAGAGAGTCCTTGTGCTCTTTTCTAAGCTTTTCTTGTAACATTTTTCTTTGACAAATTTCTCCATATTCTTGGAGAGATTCATAATCCAAAGTGGTTGGATCACACTTGGGTATCTCAATGATTTTGTCAAGTGTTACTTCTAACTTTCTCTTCTTGGTTTTCTTCTTCTTCTTGTGAGATGCACCTGTATGCAGTACCAAAGCAAATTTTTCTACTTGGTCTGATGTGCTGGATGAAGGCTTCGATGGTGTTGTACCTTTTTCTTGTTGCTCGAGGTTTGCCTTTTGGTTATGTGTGGACATCTCCTTATCAACCTTTGGTGTATTTGTAGTTGTAACATTTTGTTCTCCACCAATAACTGTATGTTCATCAGTTGTCTCTTTATTTTCTTCTTCCCCTGCATCCTCGGGTATGCTTGCATCCTTGTCAGGTGACTTCTCCTTTTACGAGATTATGTTGATAGATTCTATCAATAATGGGATTTTTCCTGGTATGTCTACCTATGTAGAATCTGTAGTAGTGTCATACTCATCGGTTTGGTCTTGGACAATAGTGACATCTTCATCTTTTTGTACTTCATCTGCAGGATCAACTCCGATAATATCAATGATAGTATTGTCGGGCCATGTTTCATCTGCAATGTCCATATCCTTGTTGGATTTTGTGTTCAATGATTCTTCATTAACATCCTCATCAGTAATAAGAATATGTTCGGGGCTATGTTTAGCCTGATCATCTTTATTCTGTTGCTTGTCGGTAAGAGCTATTTGTGGCTCGGGACTTGTATCCGTTTTAGGTATATCTAGTATCTTTCTCCATTCAGCCTCACTCTTCCTTTATAGCTCAATTAGATGTCCTTGAAGCACTTGATAGGCTCTTAACTTTGGTGAGAACCTTTTGGAGTGTTTCTTCATCATTTCTTCAATCTCCTCCATTTTAGACTCGGGTGGCATGACACAAACTAGGGCTCTTTCCCTTATCTGTTTCTCAGAATGTAATGCAAATGTCCATCTTGATGACAATCTATTCATAAGTTTTTTTGGCATCTTATCTGTAAATTTTATTGGAACATATTTGAATGCACACATCATTGTGATGATTGCCTCTTCTATCTTATTCTGGTGCTCGGTGTCCAGAGTTAGCCAATTTTTAATCTTGTGATCATTTACTGTATCCCTCTTTATGATAGATTCACATACCTCATCAATTATGTTGGGATTTTTTCTCTTCTCAGCTTATACATATTGTTCATCCTGCTCTGTGTCTTCTATGTCTTCCTTAGTTATGAGGAACTTTCTTCTTTTTTTTGGGCCCTTTTTCCCTGTTTGAGGCTTTCTTTTATAGGTCCTCACTTGACCTTTATTGATCGGTGAAGGACTTGTATTCTTTGCTATTTGAATCCTAGTCCTAGATGCAGTAGTAGTCCTTGGTTTCTTTGCTAGTGGTGGTGGTGGTGTATCAGACTCTATGGATTTTGAGTCACTCTCCTTCTCATCTTCACCGATGTCTAATTGACACTCGGTTTCTTCTGTCTGTTATGTTTCTTCTTCATTCACCAAAAACTTTTTCTTCAAGATCTTGACCATTTTATCTTTCTTCCTATCAATATTTTTCACAACTAAGCCAGTTTTTATCCTTTCTTTGGCTTCCTCATAAGTTCCAAACTTGGGTTGTGATTTATCCAATGGTTCATTTATCAATGCCTCAATAGCATTTGATGCTTGATCTATGTTAACCTCATAGTCAAGTGGTGTCAGCCATCCTGTCCTCGATACAACTAGCTTGATATAGGTGTAGTCAGTGTCCACCATAAAACATATTTCAGTCTTGTACTTTTCTACTAATTGCTCTGGAATCCTCACTCTCTTTTGCATTCTTTCTTTGAATCCAAAAAAGTATTCATCCATGACTCATTCAAAATTGTCTCCTAGTGATTTGATGAACTCACTAATCTGTATGGTCAATGGTATGGTAGTGTCCCATTTGACATTGCTGGTAGATGGGAAGGATTCTTGAAAATAGAAAAATATGCACATAATGAGTGAACCAAACTTACATGAGTTAGGATTTGCAATCCTTATTGTCTTCATGTTCTCATCTAATTACCTTAGCATAAGTTTTGACAGATCCAACTGCAGTCCCTTCTTAACAATTTTGTATGTTGTATCCACTGCTCCAGATGCAATACTGTTCATCCTGCTGGCCTGAAAGAACTTGTATCCTAGTACACATGCTCAAAGAACTTGTATCCTAGGACACATGCTCCAAATTTCATTTCATCATCATTGATGGTGGATACATTTAATCCTCTTCCATCCATATCATCCACTGCTCCGGATGCAATACTGTTCATCCTGCTAGCCTGAAAGAACTTGTATCCTAAGACACATGCTCTAAATTTCATTTCATCATCGTTGATGGCGGATATCATTGATGATACATATATAAATCCACACACACACACACACACATATATATGTATACATATGTGTATATATATACAT
>MU226996.1:3539563-3560189 GCA_018584345.1 Thuja plicata
CTAAATTCTTCTCTAACCCACCTCCTAATGTTGTCACATTCCATTAAGGAATACTTAACAACTCAACCCACTTGAGAAAGTCCACTTTCTCAAGCTGGACTTTCTTAAAGTCTATTTTCTCAAGCCATCCTCCCTTACCTCTTTAAGGCTTTCATTAATGGCTTATTAATAAAGATGGCTTAAGCCTATGTCTCTCCCAGGCCTTATTAATGCCTTGGACATTAATGGCTCTTACATATTCATTTATGAGTCTCCTAATTCATAAATGAACCTTGTCCCCCCCCTCTCTCTCTCCCATTCTTCTATAAATAGAAGCCTGTTTTGAGAGCAAATAAGCCTTCACATTTAGATAAAAACACATTGTTATGTTGTTGGATTACTCTTAGAATCATATTGCACTCTTTATTCCATGCTTTTCCATTGTTAGATATTCACATGCTTAGAGCTAGAATGCTTGATTTTCATCTTTTTAGCTTGTTTTAATCTAAAATCCTTCATGCTAGGTTGTATTCGTCACTGGTTTGTAGCATATTCTGAGGGCTAGTATGTTATGAATTACACTCTTTCTAGTTAGAAGGCAATAGGTCAGTTTTAGTGGGTTTTACATGCTTTTCTAACCCTTTTGGACTAATATAATGACCTATTGAGTGTTTGTGTTGTTTTCAGCAGGGTCCCGAACACACACACAGAGTAACGATATTGCTCCGTGATCAATCCATAAATTAACTTGCATTTAGGTCTAGTAGGCTTGTTGCGGTATTATAATATTGTTCAGTAAAATGAGGATCTTTTCTTTGGACGAGCATGATGTAACTAACAAATTATTGGGTAGCTTTTAGATCTTTGGGGAAATATTCTTTTATATTATATGAAGTAGGGAAATCTTGGATATCAAATGTAATAGGGGGATATTTCCATTTTTAGTGGAAAGGCACTAACCAGTGGTGTTGCAAGACTTAGTGTGAAAATGGTTTTATGATTAACACTAACAACACAAATTGTCAGATTTATTTTGCATCTATGATTACTGATGGGGCTGAGATTTATTTTGCATCTATGATTACTGATGGGGCTGACAGTTGTAGAGAAGAAAGGGAAGGGAGAGTATTTATTCAATATGGATCTTGCACTTAAACCTCCTCATGATCTTTTTTAGATGATGCATTTGTAAAAAACCTAAGCGTTGTTAATGTATGTTTCATTGTAGTTCCAAATAAAATCGAGAAGTTGTAAATGGGCAATTTTGCCCCTCATTGTACAAATCTATAAATTGGGTAGATTAAGTCATATGAAGCTATGACTGAAGGTCTTCTTCTTGGTTCTTTCCTTCTAGTATTCTCCCACGAACCAGGACTCATGTAAATCCTTTTAATAATTAATAAAATTTCTTGGCTTCGACCGTTTATCAATAAAAAAACACATTTTCTTAAGAAAAATGAGTCCAAGAGGTCGCGAAGACCTTATTAATGAGTCATAAAGAATCTAATGAGTTTTTTGGTGACAATGAAAATACTAAGAAGAGTTCTTGTACCTTTAAAACCTTTTCCAAGGTGGTACTATGCTATGGGTAGTAAGCGCTAGTTACTATAACCAACAAGGAAATGTCTAGTTAGGAAGGTCACCCTAATAGGCGAAGATGTCTATAGGTTGGATGGCTAAGATTATTGTGGTTTTTACACCAAGTATCTGATGGAAAAAGAAAATTAAATACAATGTTCACATTCCCTTGGGAAGGGCTAGGTCACTTCCATGTGGAAGTTGTACGGGTGACCATTAGGTCAAGGTCATAAGATCAACGATTGGGTGGTAAAAACCCTCGATGATACTCTTTCTCAAGTGAGGAGGTCTGAAGCTTAAGAAGAACAAAAAATATTAAACCATCAAGTTTCGAGGTTCCATAATTTATATTTTGGTAGTTATTTCATTCATATATTCTTTATTTCAATTAAAGAAATGAAGAATTGTTAATTTCCTTTCATGTGAAAGCATTTGTTTAATTCTTTACTTCAATGTTAAAGAAAAGGAATTTGTTAGTTAATAAGATTTTCATGTGTGAATTTAGTTGAATATCCTCTTCAGTTAGTTAAGGAATTTCTTATTTCATGTTCATAGTACAAGGATAGAAGTTATTTTTGTTATATCTATTTATGCTTATTTCTTTTACTTGTATATTAATTTTATCTCCTTTTGCAGGTAGTTATAGTTGGTATGTTACAAAATCAACTAGCCTTCCAACTAAGGGCAAGAAATGGAAATAAGAAAGAAGGGTTGCATGTTGTGATAGTTTGTCTTTTTTCTTTAGGGAGAATGTAAAACTTGTGAAGCTACATGAAGGATTTGGCTCTATGGAGCTCTTGAGCCCTTGGGACCATATTTTTTGTAATGATCATGGTTTTTTTAAAACTTTGGAGGGTTATTTTAAGGTGTAATTTTATTATCACCTACCCCTACTTAATCATTTTCATCATAATGCTTTGATTAGTTTCCCCTTTTTCATTAAATTCCTTGGAAAATTCTGTTAAAGACGATGTGGAGGTTGCTAGAAAGTAGGATAGGAAGCCCATTCTACTCCATTAGGGGCTTATCTTTTTACTCTACAATTTCCACCTTTCCCTACTCCCACCCAAGCCAATTGTGGTTGTGGAAGCCCCTTGATTTAAATCCCTACTTGTTGTGACCATTCTAGATTCCCCTATTGGTCCTGGTAAAAAGAAACATTTCTATATTCCCAAATTTTGCCAAAATTGAACCACTTTAAGGTCCCTCTAAATTTGGCACACCCATCACCTTAAATCATGACCTTGTTTCTGAAGGCATGTGTGACCTCAAATAGTTTACCACCGCCTCCACCCCAGATAAAAGAGACAAAATCAAGAAGCCTACTCCCTAACCAAACCACTACTATAGAATTGAAGGACTTGAAGAAGAAGGATCTAGACATGAAGAAGAAAATGGTGAGCATCTCACTGTAGCTTCAGGATCATGCATAGCTTTGTCACCATGCTATGCCTGATGTTGAGGAATGTCCTGGGTAAAGATGCTAAAAAAGAAGGGAATTACAAGGACTTGTTTAAATTACCTACTGATGATTAGAGTGGACTTATCCCTTAGACAATGGTTGGTTACTTACTGGTTTTTGGGTTTATTGTTAAAAACTTCAAAAACTTTATATCATATAGTTTTGTATCTTCATATAATGTTTTCATATTAAGGGCTAGTTCTTGTTAATGCATTGTTAATCCTTTGATAATGGCCTATTGAAACTGTCTTTAGGCCATTTTTTCTACAGAGCCAACACCACTGCTTTTCTACCTTTAATATAAAAAAATTACCTTTTTACATATTTTCCAATTTATAAGTTATCTTATTTGGAAAATGCTTGATGCATTCATTGTATTTGTTATTTTTGTTACTTTTGTAATAAATTATTGAATTGAATCAAGGGGCTTATCATAAGGAGAGGGTCTACATTTACAATGTACTATTTAAGTTTTACCAATACCCTTTTTCAATTATTATAGGTCCTAATACTAGGTAAATGTGAGGCCTCACCTCGACCCATCATAGCTCAGCTGATACACTTATTTTGATACATTATGATTCGACATTTTGGGACATTATATTTGATGGAATAGACATTATTAGTATTTATTATGTCATGTGATGATTACTTTAGTATACCTTATTGATGATGTTTATGATGTTTTGGGTATATGCATGCATTATGATTATTTCAGTATTTTAAATTCAAACGGAAAAATATGTTATGTTATTTTGATTATGTAATCCATTATGGTTATCAGAGCCATGCTTCAACACTAGGAACCTAAACCCATTACGTTTCAACTCATTTGAAATTAAATTATTGTGTAGGATGCATGCCGTCACACAAGCTGTCCGATGAGGCAGAGGTCGTAGAGCTGCACATGTTGGGGCAGAACAGGAGGATGTACCACCTTCGCCACCTCCACCACCTACCACCTCCACCACCTCATAACCCTAACCAGGATATTTTGGACATCCTCCAAAATCTAAATCGGGTAATTAAACAGAGACTACCACCCATAGTTCAGTAGCAGATTCCTGAAAGGGAAGCACAGATTTTAGAAGATGATAGAGCAGTTAGTAGAGAGAGGAGTAGGAGTCCCCCACCCAGGCATGCTGAGGGTCATGGTGATCACGAGGGTGAGTCAGTTCATCATTTAGAAGTACCACCCGAGCATGAGGCACGTGTCAGAGAGAGACCCCCTAGAGATGTTGGAAATGAGATCCGAGAGTTATTGTGACTCCAACCACCCTTGTTTTTGGGATCCACTGATGGGTCAGTAGATGAGGCCTGGTTACAGAGTTTACAACAATGTTTTGGATTGTGCCCTTATGGGAGTAATCTAAAGGTGCGATTGGCAGCCCATCTTCTATGGAAGAAAGCCTCCACTTGGTGGGAGCAGGAGGAGTCCATAGGTGGAGTGAGTATTGACACACTCACTTGGGAGTCTTTTGTGGCCCGCTTCTGAGAGAGATACCTCTCTGAGCGTTTCAGATAGAGACAAATAGAGGAGTTCCATGATCTACAATAAAGAGGTCTCACAGTGACCCAGTATGAGAGTCAGTTTCTTGAGCTCCTTCCATATGTTGATTACATGAAGGATGAGAAACTACGTATCCATCATTTCATTAAGGGACTTAATATGTCTCTTCAGGGTACAGTACACCTAGCCTTTCCTACCACATTCAGAGAGACAGTTGAGATGACACTTGTAGCCGAGGATATACATACTAGACAGGAGTCTCAGGATCGGTCTCAGCACCAAAACTCCTCTTCCTACTAGTAAGGACAATAGAGATCCCCTTGGAAGGGGAACCAGGGTCACTCAACATGATCCTTTAAGGGTTAACAGTCTCAGCAACATAGATCTCAGCAAGATTCTAGGCAGAGGCCTTCATAGGGTTATCAGGGCTCTAAGCCCAAACAGTGGCAGTCACAGGGTCCTAGACAGAATCAGAGGAAACAGACTCCTTAGGCACAACCAACTAGGACTCAATAGTCCTCTAGGGGCGGTTACAGTGGCTCCAGTAGGACCGGAGGACCACAACAGTCTAGATCACAGGGAGTGCAGATTCAGACCAGAGGGCCATGTTACACTTGCGGTGGCATGGGTCATATAGTGAGAGAGTACCTACAAGGAAAGTCAGTTGGTGGTCAGAGAGGGGCTACCTCTGAGCCTAAAGTTGAAGACATGGGTAGGGCCCATAGAGTTTTTGCAGCGGTTGATAACTGCCAGGCTGAGCATCAGGCTACAGTTATTGAGGCCGCAGGTATGATAGGAGGTAGTATGGTTACTATTTTATTTGATTCTAGAGCTACTGACTCCTTTATATCTCCATATGTAGTGGAGCGTTGCGGGCTAGTGGCAGTTAGATAGGATGTCAATTGGGAGGTAGAGTTAGCCTAAGGAGCCAGGGTGTCAGTTAGTTCCATGGTCTGAAATTGTCAGATTCAGATTGGGGACATGACCATGATGTCCGATCTACGCATTACCCCTCTAGGTTCATATGATGTTGTCCTTGGCATGGATTAGCTTTATGCCCACAGTGCCAAGATGGATTGTCGACAGAAGAGGGTTGAGTGTGTGGATGAGCATGGTATTCCTAGAGTGATCTTCAGAGTGCAGAGATCCGTATCTCTTCGTATGATTTCTACTATGCAGCTTAGACAGTGCATGCAAAAGGGATGTCAACTATTTGCTATTACCATTAGTGACAGAGAGGAGGATTCAGAGAGGGAGTCATCCCTTGATGATTTTCCTATCCTATAGGAGTTTGTAGATGTATTTCCTTCAGAGCTCCCTGGTATGCCTCCACCTAGGGCAGTTGATTTTCATATAGACCTTGTCCGAGGAGCTGATCCAGTATCAAGAGAGCCATATAGGATGAATACCCATGAGCTTAGTGAGCTCAAGATTCAGCTGGAGGAGCTCTTGGAGAAAGGGCATATTCGACCTAGTGTGCCACCTTGTGGTGCACCGATGATCTTTGTAAAGAAGAAGGATGGGCCACTTAGGTTGTGCATTGATTATCGACAGTTGAACAAAGTAACTATTAAGAACCGATACCCACTTCCTAGGATTGATGATCTCTTTGATCAGTTACAGGGTGCTCGAGTATTCTCGAAGATAGATTTGAAGTTAGGTTATCATCAGTTGAGAATTTTGGACAGTGATATCCACAAGACTACATTTCATACGAGGTATGGTCACTACGAGTTCACCGTGGTACCATTTGGCCTCACAAATGCTCCAGCGGTATTCATGAGCCTCATAAATGGAGTATTTAGTACCTTCTTGGATAAGTTTGTGGTCATGTTCCTAGATGATATTTTGATATATTCTCGTAATGAGAAGGAGCATGAGGAGCACCTAAGACAGGTTTCGTAGAGGTTGAGAGAGAACCAGTTGTTTGGTAGCTTGTTGAAGTGTGCATTCTTTTGACCTGAGGTACATTATTTGGGTCATGTTATATCTGGCGATGAGATCTCAGTAGGTCCATCAAAGATCTGAGCCATTTTGGATTGGCCCACACCCACCAGTGTCACTGAGGTGAGGAGTTTTATGGGGTTAGCAGGATATTATAGATGCTTCATTGCAGAATTTTCTAGATTGGCACACCCCATCACCTCCCTTCAGAGAAAGGGAAAGTAGTATGAGTGGATAGAGAAGTGTGAGAGAGCTTTTTAGGAGCTCAAGAGAGCCCTCACGAGTGCATCGATACTTGCAGTGCCAAACCCTTCAACTTTGTGATGTGCACAGATGCATCATTGGATGGTATAGGGGTAGTCCTTATGCAGGATGAACGACCTATCTCCTATGAGTCTAGGAGGTTGAAGACTCATGAGCCTAATTATCCTACTCACAACCTAGAGCTTGCTGCAGTAGTTCATGCTTTAGTGAGGTGGCGACACTTCCTTCTAGGTCATAGATTCGAGCTTCATTCCGACCATCAGAGCTTGCAGTATATTTTCACTGAACCGAACCTTAATACTAGACAGAGAAGGTGGATGAAGTTATTATTTATTTAAATTATGTGTGTGTAATCAAATTTTCCTTTTTGAAAAAGGAGTGAATTAGAATGTTATTATTGTAGTTATTAATTAATCGTAAAATTATGTCAACTCTTAAGAAATTTAAATACACATTTTCGTATTAAATTTGGATAAGATTATTATATTGTGAGAACTCTATTTTAATTATGTTAGGAAAATCTAACAAGGATAGAATAATGAAATTTGGGTTTCGATTAGGAATTCAATATATCGGATGGGGTCAATTAATTTGATTTTTAATACTAAGGTTGATAGGTTATTAAAAAGGTTTCTATTTAGTCAACTAGGTTGTGACCTAGGACCATGTTTAAAGATACATTGAATGACGTAAATAACTAAATGATGAGTGTAATACGTATTAGTTCTAAACAGATCATGTTACAATTAGGATTGAGGATTCAAGTATTGCTAGATCATGTAACTTAACTTATGTACTTAACAAAAGGTTTATGATCTTAATGACACATCTTGTGTAAACCTAAAGCTAGAAGTTTAATCAACCTGACCTGACCCTAGTGCTCCTGTTGCACTAAACTGTAGGGTCTCTATCTGTATAACGAGTTGGAATTATCGACTCTGCATCCGCCTTTGTTGTGATCAAAATCAATCTAAGTCTGACCTTACAGTTCAAAAAAACTAACCTCACCATGTCGTCACCTTTCCACAACGTATTCAGTACTAGTTGTGTCATCATAGTTGTTTATACTATTTTTTTTAAAAAAATTGTCGTGTGTTTTTGCCCTAGTTTTGGGCATGACAGTAAATCTTTATTTATAAGCACAAGATGTTTGTAGGTCAAGCTCATTCATATCTTCAATGTTTTCTTTTACATGTTACTTCAAATTAATAGAAATGGAGATCATTTTTACAAGTGCAAAATCGAGCTAGTGCCATAAATAAATCCAAATTTTCTTTGTATCTTGTCATATTTTTTAATTTCAGATTTGTTACTGAATACTGTGTATTAGTTATCTATTTTACTATCTTTTGAAATATGATTATGCATTTCTAGTACAATTTATATAAGACAATTTATTATTATTATTTTTAATACGTAAATACTTATTTTTCTTTTGTATACTAATCCTTAAATCCTTAGTAAACTAATTAAATAGTCAACTCTCTAAGAGCAACAACTTGTGGATCATTACAAGAGTCTAAATAAAGGAAGGTCAAGAGCCATTATTTAGAGTTTCGTTAGATGCTATTTTTTAATGGGGCTTTATATTGAGAATCTAATTTTTTAACTAATTAATG
Organism: Thuja plicata; assembly: GCA_018584345.1. Taxonomy (NCBI): domain Eukaryota; kingdom Viridiplantae; phylum Streptophyta; class Pinopsida; order Cupressales; family Cupressaceae; genus Thuja; species Thuja plicata. The sequence goes on from MU226996.1 coordinate 3,547,920, forward strand.
TCAACCACTATCCTTAAATATCATTCAGTTCAATGGTCAAATAATCAATAGCAATTTTACTCATTGGCAACAAAATGCGATAGACATTTATCCTAATTTTATAAACCAAAAGTAACACCATTGAAATAAATTATGTTTAAAAATAATTAATCACAGTCTTTTAAACAAATAACCATATTTTTAATAAATCATGTTTAATTTAGTGTAAAAATTAAAAAAGTATTTTTAATGATTTATTTATTAAATAAACTAAGAAAAACTTAAACAAACTTAAATAATTTACAACTCAAAATAATATATGCTAATACACTAAACATGGCCATCAATCCTAGCCTCGAGAGAGTAATGAGAAGTTATTAATGGTCATTAAAGTGTTACTAATCTATTTGCAATTTGACTATTAATAAGTAAATATATGGTTTTTTTTTCCAAATGATACTATATTCTTGTTTTCTTAAGCCACTTCATAGAGTTTAAAGGTTAATGTTATATGAAACAACATATGCATACAAAGACTTAATTTATAAGTGGTTGGAATACTATATTTAATTATTTGAAAGTTATAATCATTTTTTAAATTTGTTCTTTTAAGTAGTGAATAAAATCTATTGTCTTATGTAGGGATGATTGAATCATGTGTAGATGTTATCATGAAATGAATTCTATTAAAGAGTTTTAGTTGAAAATAAGCTTAATTATATAGAATAATAATCTGATGAAATAAAAAGATGTAAGAAATTATTATAAAAGAAGTTTAATAATGCAGTTTTATTTGGATGATGATATGACATATTAGATTGGAAATGATTTAAGTAGTTGGTGAATTGATTGTTGATTTAGACTTCAATTTTTTTTTATCAAAAGATTTACAAATTATTTACCAAGCATTTACTTTTAGACATTGTGAAAATAGATAAATGATATCAAATTACAAAAATATGCTACCATAAAATTAATCAAAATGTACAAATAGTTATTCATTTTATTTAAATCTTTGAAAAATAAATGTACACTATAATAATGTTTTAATATATATTATAGTAAATATAAAACTGATATTTTTAAATTTAAGACAATAAAATATAAAATAAAAGATATGAAAAAATGTTAAAAAATAAATAACTTCAATAATATAGATAGAGATTAAAGACAATACATAACGTATATTTCAAGGGTTTATTTAAATGTTTTGTTGCAAATGAATTCAATAAGAAGGAAGAGGAGAAAAAATTGGTGTTCAATCATCCTCAATTTGGAAAGAGGCCGGCAACTATTGGACCAATGCTAATATTTCTCGCGTATATGAAGTCAACTTTTGGAGGAAGAGAAAAAAGGAGTCGTCGCCAGTCCCCACACGTTATATCTCCTATCCTCTCTACTCAAGTCCTAAATATTCCTCCTCCCCAAGACTCATCTTGACTCCACCAAACAGTGGATAAAAAGGTGAAAGACTTTCAACACAGGATAATATCACCGACTTCACCTGATTTTTTCGCCATGCCACGTAAGGCTTACGAAAAAATATGGAGTCAAATCTGGAAGCTCTACCAACCACGATATTTTCGACGCGGTTTTTGGGAGTATATTTGCCTATAAAATGTTGAAGGCAAGTGAGAAGCTCTGCATAAGAGAATTAGGCGGCCTCTAAAAATAAAAAAATGGCTTCATTGCTTAGCGATATTTTGCTGACTGTGTCTTCAATGCAAAATCCTGTGTTGTTAGTAGCACTCCTATCTGTGACATTTTTAGTGATGGGTAGAGTTGTTAGGAAACGCCCCAATCTGCCACCTGGTCCTCTGTCTTTGCCTATTTTTGGCAATTGGCTGCAAGTGGGTAACGATCTGAGTCACAGAAATCTAATGGAAATGGCCAAAAAGTATGGAGATGTTTTCATGCTGAGATTGGGGTGTAGAAATTTGGTGGTGGTGTCGAGTCCTGAGCTTGCTAAACAAGTTCTTCATACTCAGGGCGTTGAATTCGGCTCTAGAAAGAACAACCTGGTGTTTGATATATTCACGGGCAATGGGCAAGACATGGTTTTTACTGTCTATGGTGAGCATTGGCGAAAGATGAGAAGGATTATGACTCTTCCCTTCTTTACTCAGAAAGTAGTCCAATACTACAGAAGAGGATGGGAGGAGGAGATTCAGAGAGTTGTTGAAGATGTTCGGGCCAATGAGATGGCCTTAGAGAGAGGCATAGTTATTAGGAAAAGGCTCCAGCTCATGCTTTATAATGTTATGTACAGGATTATGTTTGATCACAGGTTCGAGTCTCAGGAGGACCCGCTGTTCGTTCAGGCGACTGCTTTTAATGCTGAGAGAAGCCGACTTGCGCAGAGCTTTGAGTACAATTATGGGGACTTCATTCCCATGTTGAGGCCCTTCTTGAGAGGGTATTTGAACAAGTGCAGGGAGCTGCAGAGCAGGAGGCTTGCGTTTTTTAACGACTACTTCATCCAAGAACGAAGGTAAGCCTCTGACGCTGCTTGTGATGTATTGAATTTGATTACCCTTGTCCCATCATAGAAAACATGAATTACATAAAAGCAAGACTTTTGTAGTTTCAAGATAAAAAGATGAATTTATCTGGATATATTTTAATTGATGATATTAATGTTGTTATGATGGGGAGCGATGCAGGAAGATATTGGCGAAAGGGAAGGGCGATGAGCAGGTGAAAAAGTGTGGCATAGACCACATACTGGAAGCAGAGAGCAGGGGCGAAATAAATAAGGAAAATGTGGTGTACATAGTGGAGAATATAAACGTGGCGGCCATAGAGACGACACTGTGGTCGATGGAGTGGGCGCTTGCAGAGCTGGTGAACCATCCAGATGTGCAGGCGAAGGTGAGAAGGGAATTGGAGAGNTTGGGAAAGGGGCGGCGGTGAAGGAGGAGGATGTTGAGAAGCTGCCATATTTGCAGGCGGTGGTGAAAGAGACGCTGAGATTGCACACGCCCATTCCGCTGCTCGTACCGCATATGAACTCTGAAGAAGCCTCCCTTAATGGGTTCCAAATTCCTCGGGAGAGCAAGGTGGTGGTGAATGCGTGGTGGCTGGGGAACAATCCGGAATGGTGGGGGAATCCGTGGGAGTTCAGGCCGGAGAGATTTATGGAGGAGGAAGGGGAGACGGAGGCGGCTGTGGGGGGGAAAGTGGACTTCCGTTTCGTGCCATTCGGAATGGGGAGGCGGAGTTGCCCGGGTATAATCATCGCACTGCCTCTGGTGGCACTGGTTATCGGGAGATTATTGAACAACTTTGAAATGCTTCCGCCGCCAGGTGAGCAGAAGATCGATGTGAGTGAAAAAGGAGGGCAGTTTAGTCTCCACATTGCCCGACACTCCACCGTACGCTTCAGTCCCATTTGACTCTCTCTCTCTCTCTCTCCCTCCTCACATATTACTAGTCTCTTACATATCGGTACGAAACTATGTTTAGTCTCACGGAATTCTTCTTCTTTTATCTCTGTTGTAGTGTACTATAAGTTTACGCTTTCTCTTCACTATGGATGTAGTTTCTTCTATGCATTTTAGTGTAAATACGCTTTCCTTCAATTACAGATGTAGTATCTTCTATGCATTATAGTGTAAGATATGCTTTATTTTCATTATGAATGTAGTATTTTACGCAGTTCAGTGATGAATCAGTATTTGATATTTAGAATCTAAAGTGTATGATTTTCTTTCCCTTCATTATTGCTGTAGCATCTTTTAGTATCTCACACAACTTAGTGATGGATCAATACTTGTTATTTAAAATCTGAAGTGTGTAAGATATGATTTCCCTTCATTATGACCGTATCATTTTCTAGTTTCTCATACAATTTAGTGATGGATCAGTAATATTTGTTATTTAGAATCTAAAGTGTGTAGGATATGCTTTCCCTTCATTACAGATGTTATTATGCCTGTAGTATCTTCTAATTTCTCATACAGTTCTATGATGGATCAATACTTTTGATTCAGAATCTAAAGTATGTAAGATATGATTTCCCTTCATTATGACTGTAGCGTCTTCTAGTTTCTCACACAATTCAGTGATGGACTAGTAATATATAATATTTAGAATCTAAAGTGTGTAAAGATATGCTTTCCCTTCATTACGGATGTAGTACCTCCTAGTTTCTCAGAGAACTCATGGTGGATCAGTACTTGTTATTTAGAATCTAAAGTGTGTAAGATATGCTTTCCTTCTTTATGGATGTAGTATCTTCTAGTGTTTCTTAAAGCTCAATGATGGATCAGTACTTGTTATTTATAATCTATAAGCGTGTACGATATGCTTTCCCTTCAATACAGATGTAGTATCTTCTAGTTCCTCACATATCTAGTAATTGATGAGTCCTTAGTTATATAGAATCTAAAGTGTTAAATTTATATTTATTTAGTTAAATAATTTAAGCTTTATTGTCATTAGAATGGTTTATATTGGAAATAAGTGATTATAAAAGTTAAAAGTGGAGGTGTTGTAAAGGTCAATAATATAATTGATATTATTATTTTATATAATATATGAATTTATATGTTTTATAATATTATTTTGCAAACTTAAAATTACAATTATTATTTTTTATCACGAATTTCAAAAAGTATTTGTTGATACATGAAATCATGAAAACTATGTCTAATTAAAATGTCAAATTAAATATTTTTAATATTTTGAATGAGATGTAGGAAGAAATACTATTTCTTGAGTCAATTTAAATTTAATAGAGTATTTTTTTATTAAAATAAGAGTATTAGCACATTTAAAGGACAAATATCACTTGTAAAGAAATAATAAATTATTTAGAATATATAATTGTCATTGTGTCATTTTTAAATAACCTTAAAAAAGATTTGTATAGATTTTTAATAATATTTATAAATAAAAAAAATTAATAGAAAGAAATAAAATTTTTGTGTCTTTCAAATCTCTCTTAAAAGTCAACGTTTGATGGAGACAATACTATTAAGTCAAGGAACAAGGGATATAAGATGGGGTTTGTGAAGCCTTATTTTAGAAAAAAATAGCTGTGGGAATGAATAGAAGATATTATTTATGTCTTGAAAGGATTTATGATAAACATGATAAATACATTTAATAATTTTTTTATTTTATTTTAAATATCTTTCACATACTAATGGTAGGCAACATCAATTATTATTTTTATCCACATTAAAAAGTTAAAAGGGTAAAATCTTATGCTATATTTTCTTTCTCAAGTAAGTTTTGAAATGATATTTAAATATGAAGGTTAATCCTAAAATAGTCAAGGTAAGTGCAAAACATAATTGGTGAAATGGAAGACTTTGAATTAAGAGGCAATAAGTTTCAAACCCACGAACTTAGTGATTTACTTATATCATCTTAATTATGCATACCCTTTATGAATACAAGTTTTCATATAGTCATATTACAATATCCTCGATCAAATTTTAATGATTACTTTCAGATTTGAGAATAAATTCAAAAATAAAATTTTCAAATTCTATAAAAAATATACCAAAACCATCAAATTGAATGAAACTTTGCAGAACACATCTAGAATGAATTTATGATATCCAAAAATAAATAAATAGGTCTAAAATCAGATTTACAATTGCAAAAATTGATATGGCTTCACACACCAAAATTATGAGAAAAGTCCACAAAGCAGTGACAAAGTGAAACCCCTAGGTTCACTCACAAATACCATAAACTAATACTGTTTGATCCCCAAAATAAAATAAAAACTTATGTGATATTAATAAAAACATAAATCAAATCTACAATTTCATCTATAATAGTAGTAAATGTTTTTACCCATTTCTCTCTAAAAATCACAACAAACCCACAAGCTATGGCAAAAGCATATTACCCAATTTGCTCCAAACTTCACCAATTGAGATAGTTTTCTCAACAAATGAGAATAATATTTTATGAACCTAATTAGAGACTTAATGATAGTAGCATAATTTTGTGATACTTCTACAATACTCCAAATTGACAACAAGTCACATAGCTATCCTTGAAGATCACTTAAAACGACACCCAAATAATCACTGTAGACACTAAAAATTAGTCACTGCCTGTGACAATGCTTAATACTAATATTTTATCTGCATTGGTCGATTGATCTTTATTGTTCATCTCATGTGTGTCTTTTCTCTTAATTAAATAATTTTTATTATTTAACTAATAACTAATTATGTCCTCTAATTTGATCATTCTCTGTCAATTTGACCTAAGCCAATCATTTCACCTCTTCAATTAAATAATTGTGTCAATTATTTAATCTCTCTTGCGTTAGCAATAAATTTCCCTAATTTTTCCCTAGGGTCAAATAGTTATTTTAATTATTTGAGTCCCCTCTCCTAACTTTTCCTCTAGGAATAAGTAAATATTATTATATTTGTTTATCCCTTTCCACCTCACCTCATAATAAAATATTTCTAATTTATTTAATTAACTAATTTTTAATAGGATGACGTGACTTCAATGTCAAAACTGCCAAAATGGGGATTACCAGAGAAATTATAAACCCCAAGGTCATTAAAGGCGAGGGAGGCCGGATTAAGTTGGATGAGCTTATCGACCCGTCAATGGTGGTGCTTAGTGATAACACTAGAGATTTTGAGTTGGACTTGCTTAATAACACTAGGAATGGCATGTTAGATAACTATAGGACAATTAAATGGCTATTCCATGAAGTGGAGGATCTAAAAAAAAGGGTTAAATGCACTGACAAGGCTAAAGCTGATAGCAATGCAGAGGAACAAATGAATCTGAGCACCAGAGTTCAAAAAATGGAGGAAAATATGAATAGGGTAGAAGCTACCCTAAAAAATATAGCGAAACAGAGCTATAATATCCTCAAAGCATCCAAAGAGCACACTAATACTATCATTGAGAAGCTGGAGGAAAAATTAGAAGGGACAAATGCGGCCAACATGGATGTGGAGATAGAATAGAACATTGATCAAGGTCTAGGAAAGAGAACCAGAGCCAGAACCAAGAAGATAAAGGATAAGGATATGGCGATCGATCTCCAGAAGATCAAGGATTCAACTGCTAATATGGAGCTACTTGAGGCCAAGGTGGCCACCCTGATGGTGGACTTATCTTGAGGGTCCCTGGTCTTTTTCACTATCCCTGTGTTATTTGCTTTTTTAGAAGCTCTGTTTGTTTTTTTCTCTGGCCTTTGTTGGCCTGTTTTGTCTTTTGGTTCCGTTTCATTTAAGACTGGGCAAATTGTTATATTTTCAACTCTATTTTGGGTTCCAGGAACCCTGTAAAACCTATTTTACTTAATCAAAAACATGTGGATGGATTAATAAATATTATTATTAATTTCTCTCCACTTAACTCTATTTCTGGATTCTAATTTTCCTTCACTTAACTCTATTTCCTTTCCATCTCTTCTCTACTCCCACTCCCTCTTACTAATGTTCTCCTCCTCTTAACTCTTACTAATTATCTATTATAGATGTTAGTTTATCTTTTTGTTATTTTAGTTGTTGTTTAGGTTCTCTATTTCATCCTCTGTATGTTGTCCATATAGGATACTGCAATCACCTAAAATTGGTCTAGCAAACCTATAACTCCTATTTCTGATTAATTGGTCTTAATAAATCCTAATATCTAAGACATTATCACTAGAATCTGATTATGACAACACTTAATCAAATTTTCTTTCATAATCCCAATCCTAACTTGTTGAATGTGTGATTAGAATCTGATGGGAAACTCATGAGAATCACACTCCCTTCAACTAGGAAGCAATAAGCCAGTCTTAAGGGTTTTATGCTATGTTTGATCTTCATTTTGATACTAACCCCTTTGATGTAATGGTTTATAGAAGTGTTTGGTTACAGATTCTAATCACACATTTTACCACACACACTAATGTTCTCCTCTTCTTAACTCTTCCTAATCCTCTATTATAGATGTTAGTTTTTTTTTTGTTATTTTAGTTGTTGTTTAGGTTCTCTATTTCATCCTCTATATGTTTTCCATATAGGATACAAGTACACTACATGAATTTTTTGCATCGACACTGTAATCCTCTACTTGCACGAGTGTCCGAGGCAGTGAGCTCATAGAGCCAGGTGTTTAATCTTGATAGTTAGTCTTTATATTTCTGGTAGTTGAAATATTTTTATCTAATATTTTGATTTAGTTGTTTAGTTCTTTTAATTCCACCTTCCATTTCATTTAGTTTTTAAAATATTTTTTTTCTCTTAAGTTTCCTTGAACACCCTAGCTCACCCTCGAGATTTTAACTGGTCTTCTTGAGGTCGGCAATTTTCCCTTCTCCACAATTTTCAATTCTTAACGTATCTAGTCATTTTTTTTCTTTTAGATTTAGTACCAAATTCTAGGTTTTAGTTATGGATCACAATATTATGCACCTCCAATTCTATGGTCCTTATTTATTATATCCATTTCATTCTCTTTTGAAATTTGATTATGCATTTCTAGTCCAACTTATATAAGGTGGTTTTTCAATTTTTAATATCTAAAAATTGATTTGGCTTTGGTATACTAATACATAGTTTCTCACTAAAATAATTAAATAGTGAGCTCTTTAAGAGCAACAACTTATGAATCATTACAAGAGTGTAAATAAAGGAAAATCAAGAATCACTATTTAGAATTTCATTGGTTGTATTTTTGATAGGGCATTATAATGAGAACCTAATATTTTAATTAATCGATGTCAACCACTATTCTTAAATATCATTCAATTCAATGATCAAACAATCAATAGTAATTTTACTCCTCATTAACAACAAATTGTAAAAACTATTTATCCTAATTTTATTAACTAAAATTAACATTTAACTATCCAACTAAATCATGTTTAAAAATAATTATTTACACATTTTAAACAAATAGCCATATTTTTAATAAAATATAATTAATTTATTGTAAAAAATTAATAAAGTTTTTCTTATTATCATCCATTTTTTTGAATAAATTGTGCAAAACTTAGAGTAATATAAATGGTTTACGACTCAAGATAATTTATACCACTACATTAAACATCGTCACCATCATAGCTTCTTTAGGCCCGTTTGGTTCGTGGTATTAACCTGGAATAGTCATTATTTAATGTGAGAATAAAGTAATTTGCCGTTTGTGGTCATTTTTTGAATTCCCGAATTAGAAAATTAATCCCCATTTTTAGGCCAATGCTTGGATTAATTAATTCCAAAAAAAACTTGGAATTCATTTTTTATTCTAATTTATTCATGGATTCGAAATTACAACAAAATGTATAAGTCGTCGGTCCATGCATGAATGGTTCTTTAGGTTTTCTAGGAAATTTATTTCTGTGACTATCATTTCCGCCATTTGATAAAAGTTCAAAAATTAAAATTTTTCTTAATGGTTCTTTAGGTTTTCCGATTTTTTTTATAGTTTTTACTTGGATATGACTTCAGATAGAAAAATATTAAAAATTAAAAAAATGAGCAACAAAATTGATAAAAGTTCAAAAATTAAATTTTTTTTTAATAATCTTATTTAAAAAAAATTAATAATACATATTTTAATTTAAAAATATATAAGTTAAAAATACATATATATTTTAATTAAAAAACCAACAACAAAAATGATAAGTTCAAAAATTAAAATTTGTAAGAAAATATTGTTTTTTATAATTATAATTTTTTAATAAGTTAAAAATACATATTGTTCAAATTAATTAAAAAAATGAAAAATAATCCTTATTCCAATTCCACATTATGGGATCCAAATGAAGAAGATTAATTCCTAGTCATCTTCTAGGTGCACCAAACAGGGCCAAACCTTATTCCAGCTTTCTTTTTCAGAATTAATTAATCTGAGAATAGATTCTTATTATAAAATAAACCTATTCTGAATAAATTAATTCCATGCGCCAAAAAAATCTAAAAGTCTTCTCAATTTAAAAAGAGTCCGAGGAGTTATATGAACTCAATTTTGGACCAAGAAGAAAAGGAATTATCCCTACACTTTATATCTATACCCCTTAGGGCCCGTTTGGCGCCTGAAATTAACTTATTCCTCCTCCTCAAGACCCATGTTGACTCCACCCAACATACGATAAAAAAGTGAAAGAATCTCAACACAGTGGGATCCAAGATAATCACCGACTTCACCTGATTTTTTAGCCACGCCACGTAAAGCATACGAAAAAATATGGAGTCAAATGTGGAAGCTCCACCAATTACGATATTTTCTACACGGTTTTTGGGAGGATATCACCCTATAAACGTTATCCACCGTATTGGACGAAGAAGGCAAGTGAGAAGCTCTGCATAAGAGAACTATCGCGGCATTGTATTGTAGGACACGCTTTCCCTTCATTATGTATGTTGGATCCTCCACTTTTCTCGCACAGATCAGTGATGCATCAGTAATTCTACTTTGGAATCTGATGTGCTAATTTACAGTGATTTGATTTAATATTATAGTTTGTGCTATGTAGTTATTTGTCTGTTCTAATTTAAAGAGTCGTTGTGAAAGTTAAAAAGTGAATGTGCTTATAAAAGTCGTTCAATAAAATAATTGATATTAAAAATTGTGTATAATATCTATATGTTGGTACGTTTCTTTTGGATAATTTGTAAATGTAAATTTATATCATTTTTATATACAAAATTTAAAAGTTTTCTTTATACATGAAATCATGAAAAGTATGTCTAATTAACATATCGAATTTAAATTTGATAGAAAATAGTCTTGGTTAGAAGTCGACCCTTTTTTAAGATGAAAATACCACTTTTAAAGAAAAATAAATTTTTTTTTTTTTAAATTCCCTATAAAATCATGTTGTAAGATTGTACTATTTTAATGATCTTAAAAAAAAATTTGTATAGATTTTTTATAACATTTTTAAAAATACATTATATAATAAAATATAATATTTTCTAAATTTAAGAATAGCTTTAAACTTATTTTCCAAAGATTTTTTAAAAGTTAAGGATTAGGTCTAATGTAAAGACTAATATTTACTAATGGAAAAAATCATATAAGATGGGGTTTGTGAAGTCTTGTTTTAGAAAATTAGATATGAATGAAAAGACGATATTAATATTTATGTCATTGAAAGAATTTATGATCAATATCATAAATAAAGATTAGTAAATTCTTGAAGCTTTAAATATCTTTTAAATGTGAAACCTAGTCAATATCAATTATTAATTTTGTTTACATTTAAAGTTGAAAGGATGAAATCTTATGTTTTTGATATTAAAAGCAAAAAAATTTAGGGTGTTGTTTCGTTAATACAATAATCGAGAGGGTATTCAATTAGCAAGATAGTAGCAGCACATTAACAACAACGTAATCACTAACTACTAACATGAAAAACCTCAAAATATAATGATCATCCAAGTCATCAAAAAGAATTAAAAGTCTCTAGATCTTCTATCCAAAATACCATCTAAATGAAGATATGTCTGATAATAGGGCCACCTAGGGCCATCCCTAGAAATAAACATAAAAACATTACTAACAATATCAAGACTAAAAACAAAAATAACACTAACAATCTTTAAACTATGCCCATATTGGTAGATAATAATAAATAAAATAGATAGCAAAAGAGAACTTGCCCCTATTGGGCTCCTTTGAAGGTGCATCAGATTTGTTGTAGCGCAATAGACTAGTCTTCAAACAAGAACTTGAAGAGTTCCTTGTAATTTCCTTCATCGATGTCATCATCTCCGAGAACTTTCTTCTGCATGAGACATAGAGAAGTAGCTAAACTATTCATCACACACATGGAAAACCTAAAGATACTCCTAATTTTCCTTTCCAACTCAGATACTCTTACCTTGGTCTTCTCAAGCTCATTTTCTGTGATAGTACATTTAGCACATGTCCCTAACTAAATGCCCCCATAGGTCCCGACAACACTGGGTTTGCTGGCATCAACTTCCCTCGACATCATCTCATTTGTGAGATTAATAGGCCACATTTTGATGCTCTACAAAAATGAGTCAAATTGTTCTCCGTCTCTGAGTTGTCTTCCATTTCCATGTCCCCTTCATTGTCAATTTCCACCCCTTTTCTTTTATCTTGTTTTTCTTCACTCTTATTCCCTCCTTCCTCCTTAGTATTTGACTCTACAATTCTCTTTTTCTCCTTCCTTGTAGGGCGAGTAGCTAGTCTATGAGACCTTATGGGGGTACTAGTTTCCTCAACAACCTCAGTCTCAGAGTCAACCTCATGCATGGTGTGTTAGGAATAACAGTCCACAAGACAACTGAGAGGGGGGGGGGGGGGGGAATCAGTTGTAGTATAGATTATTAA
>MU226996.1:3562394-3576342 GCA_018584345.1 Thuja plicata
ACTTGTACTCTTCCTGTCATCCACATTACCTGCCCAATCAACATCAGTAAAAGCCTGCAATGTAAAATCATCATATTTTTCATACCATAATCCATATTCTATTGTCCCTTTCAAATATCTAAAAATTCTTTTCACAACAACAAAATGTGTTTCTTTAGGATCTTCCTGATATCTAGCCACAATTCCAACTACATTGGTAATATTTGGTCTTGTGTGTGTTAGATATTGTAGACCTCAATCATCGATATGTACTTAGTCTGAACAACGCTTTGAGTCTCATCACTATTAGTCAGTTTGTTTCCTGTCACCATAGGTGTTCCAACAGGTTTACAATCTTCCATTCCAAACTTTTTCAACATTTCTTTAAGATACTTGGTCTGAGATACAAAAATGCCATTCTTACTCTGATTAATTTGCAAACCAAGGAAAAATTTCATCTCACCAATCATTGACATTTCAAATTCATTTTCCATTTGTTTAGCAAATTTCTTACTCATCTTATCATTTCCTCCAAAAATGATATCATCAACAAAAACCTCTATAATCAAGATTCTATCTTCTTCAGTTCTTAAGTATAAATTACTATCTGCATTACCTTTCCTAAAACCAAGATGAAGTAGATATTTGTCCAGTCTTGCATACCATGCCCTTGGTGCTTGTTACAATCCATACAATGCTTTCTTTAGTCTGCAAAGGATGTTTTCATCATCTGTCAAAGGAAAACCATCAGGTTGCTCAATGTAAACTTCTTCTAAATCACCATTCAAGAATGCTGACTTCACATCCATATGATAAACCTTAAAGTCTTTATGTGAAACATAAGCAAGGAATAATCTCACAACTTCCAATCTAGCAACAGGAGCACATGTTTCTTCATAGTCTATTCCTTCTTGTTGTGAGTAGCCTTTACATACCAGTCTAGCCTTATTTCTTACAACTGTTCCTTCCTCATCCATCTTGTTTCTAAAATGCATTTAGTGCCAATCACATTTTTGTTCTTAGGTCTTGGAACCAATTCTGAAGTATTGTTTTTCTTTATTTGTTCTAGTTATTCTTCCATATCTTTATTCCAAGATTCATCTCTACATGCTTCATTAGTAGTATTTGGCTCAACTTGAGAAATCAAACAGATCTCATCTCTAACTCTATATCTAGTCATCATTCCTTTGCTTGCATCACCAATAATTTGATCTTTAGGATGGTTCTTCTTAACATACCTTGGTGTCTTCAATGTCTTAGTAGCTTCAGTCTGTTCATCTTCAATCTCATCGTCAATCATCAAAGATTCTCCAGGTTTAGCAGTAACCTCTTTTGTTTCTGTAATCTGACCATAATCATATATCTTTTCTTGAATCTGAAACTTTTCATCTATCCTCACATTGGCGCTTTCAATAAATTTCCTCAATCTCAGATTGAAACATTTATAAGCTTTACTCTTAGTGGAATAACCAAGAAATATCCCTTCATCACTTCTAGCATCGAACTTGCCTATCTCATCATCTCTCTTGATATAACATTTACTTCCAAATATTCTAAAATATTTCATAGTAGGTGTATGATTAAACCATAATTCATAAAGAGTTCTATTTGTACCTTCTCTGATATGAATTCTATTTAGTGTGTACACAACAGTCCCAACTGCTACTCTCTAGTGAACATGTGACACATTTCCTTCCAGCAACATAGTCCTTGTAGCATCTAATATAGTTTTGTTTGTTTTCTCTACTATCCCATTTTGTTGTGGAGTTCTAGGGGTTGATGTGTGTCTGTGTATTCCATTTTCTTCATAGTATGCATTAAATAGTTCTGATGTAAACTCTCCTCCTCTATTTGATCTCAAACACTTCAACTTTAACCCAGATTCATTCTCAACTTTTTCTTTGAATAACTTGAACTTGTCAGATGCTTCAAATTTCTCTCTTAAATATGTAGTCCACATCATTCTAGAAAAGTCATCAACAAATAGTATAAAGTGCCTTTCACCATAGTATGATCTTGTTCATGTAGGACTAAACAAATTTGTATGTACCAGATCCAACTTCGATTTTGCTTCAAATAAGCTTTTCTTTTGAAAGTGCTTCTAGTCTACTTCCCCATAACACATTATTGACACATAGTGTTAGATGGCTTTATAATCTTAGGTAGATCTCTTACTGCATTAGTTGTACTTGCCTTCATAATGTTATCAAAGTTAACATGACAAAATCTTCCATGCCATAACCAACTATCATAAACCTTTGCAATAAAACAAGAAGCTTCAGATGTGTTCAATTCAAATACATTACCTCTAGATTTAGTTCCAGATGTGATCAAGTCTCCTATTTTACTTTTGATATAACATTTCCCATTGATGAAGTTCAATTGATAACCCTTGTCCACTAGCTGTCCAACACTCAAAAAATTATGCTTAAGTCCATCAACAAGAAATACATTGTCAGTGTTAGTCTTTCCATCCAAAGAGATAGATCCAACTCCAATAATAAGCTTAGGATTATTGTCACCAAATCTGAAAACACCTCCATGTATTTTCAAACTCACAAACTTGTTTTTATCTCTAGTCATATGATGTGAACAACCACTGTCTATGACCCATTCATATTTCTTTTCAACTCGAGATACTAAATATTTTTCCTCATGCATAGGTACATCATCCTTAATAGAAATAAATCCAATTTCATCATAGTCACCACCATCATCATCTGATATACCCTCACTAGCATAATAAAATTCCTTGTCTTTTAAATATTTAGACTTGAAAAACTTAGGTTTGTGCTTTGGAACTCTTGTAGGACATCTAGATGCAAAATTACCAATCTTGTTACATGAAAAAAATTTCAAAGGTAAATTGCCTTCAAATTTACCATTACCTCTCTTTTCTCTTCTAGAAATCAGTGCCACAACTTCATCTAGCTTTCTTTCTTCCTCCTGTATCTGTTCCCATTCATCATCATAAGCCCCAAGCTCTCCTCTTATATCACCACTGTTGGTGCTTTCATTTCCAGATAAGGTCTTTTTGTTCTTGTGCACGGTTGCCTTGAATGCTGACTCAACTTTAGGTAAAGTGTCTCCCAATTCTGCGGCCTCAAATGTAGTTAGCTTTCCAATCAACATTTCTCTGGTGAAGTTCGGTGTCAAAGGTATAATTTCCTCTATAGCTTGTACTTTGGTACTGTAAATAGGTGTCAAAGATCTGAGTATCTTTGCAATCACTTCTTTCTCACTGTAAGTTCCTCCAGAGTTTCTAATGCTAGTAACCACTTCAGTAATTCTCTATGCATATGCCCTAATGTTCTCATCTTCTTTCATCTTCAGTGATTCCATCTTTGTCTTCCAGTTCTGTAACTTTGCTTGCTTTGTAAACTTTTCTCCAACATATAATTCTTCCAGTCTTGTCTAGATCTCATGTGTAGAGTCCAAGTCTTTTACTTTAGTGAATTCTCCTTCTAAAGAGCGCTAATCAAAGATTCCCTTGCAACCATATTGCATGAAAATAACTTATTTTGATTTTCAGAAGCCTTTTCTAACTCATCCTTAGTCTCTATCTTTTCACTCTTCTTTGTGATCATCCAGTAATCAATCTCGAGACATATAAAATGTGTTCTCATCTTGTTCTTCCAATTGTCAAATTTTTCAGGATCAAACTTCGTACTATCCTTCCCATAGTAAGTCATCTTCAGGGTCACCTCAAGCTACCAAAATTTATCTCTAAGAACCAGAAGCTCTGATACCAATTGTTAGGAATAACAGTCCACAAGACAACTGAGAGGGGGGGGTGAATAGTATAGATTATTAAACTTTATACTTTATAAACCATATCAACAAAAGTAAATGATAACACATTAAATTCCAACACCATAACACAATATTTGTTGTCGAGGAAACCTTGTTAAAGGTAAAACCCCAGAGGTAATTAACACCCAAAAATAATATACTGAGAGTATAGTATCCCTGTTAAAAGATATTAGCCATGTTAGGAGCTTGTTACAACACTACAGTACATAGTCCCTGTTAGGAGTCAAAGAAAATAGTAGGCTCAATTCCAAAGAAGGTTTAAGTCACCCTCAAGGATTTACAATCTAAATCAAGTGTGTAAATCAAATACACAATCCAGTGAACTGTCTTATAGCAACTATCTTTGCTTGGTCAGTTCCAATGAAGTATAACAATCATCAACTCTTCTCTATATCCATCAGTCAACGAGCTTCCCAGCTTCCACACATCTCTTTCATATTTTTCACTACCACATCTTCTCCACAAGAAAATATCATTCATATATACCCTCTTACAATAATTCATTAGGTCGGCCAGTTAATCTTTCTTAATACATAATTAACTAGGTCAGCAAATTAAGGCTTTCTGTCATACAAATTATTATATAACCCCTTGCTAAGATACACATGGTACCTATAACAAGTAAACATCAATTACAATCCATCACATATACTTCCAGATCTGCAATCCATGCTCATAATTAATTTCACATGCTACATGTCTGAAGTCGGCTAGTAAATAGGTCTTCTCTAGAATACATGCCACAGATGATGTCACTAGTAACAAAACAACAATCAAAATCAACCCGTTACTCTAACATATGTTGGCTTTCCACCAGTAATCTTGCATCATCTGAAGTATCTTCACCAGAAAGATATACCAGAAACACAAAGACCTGTTCTGTCCAGAATTATAGTTACAGTCCAGAAAACCAGTCTTCACCAAATCAACTGTAACATCAACAATATGTAACCTTCAGTCAAGTGACCTTAAATAAGGTCAGTACACATCCTTCTACTAGAATCCAAATTTGATCATTTTGAATCATTTGTATAGTGTCTGTACACTTCTTCCAGTCAAGTAGCCAGTCTGTCTTCTCTACAGAAATATATGTTGACATCAATGACAAAACATGAATATCAACAACATGACCAGTAACCAATACTGATATCATCCAACATGGTGAACTTGGTTTTCTTTGACAAAGATTTACCTTTTTTCTTGTTTGGGGGTTGGGATTTTGACTTACGGTTAGCAGATTCCACCTCAGTAGTAATGTCGGTAGGGGTTTTAGGGGATCCTTGGCCAGATTTTAACCTTGGATTTCTCAAATATTTCATTTTGATCAGACCAAGAGTATCCAAAATGCTATTAGAGGGGGGCATAGTAAATTTTGGGGCTCTATGGACCTCAATTTTTCTAGGCGGGCATAAGGACAAATGGAAGTGATATAACCAAAGAATAAAGATTTGGTGGATAGGGATAGATTTCTTGCCCTGGTTTTTAATATAAACCATAGCTTCTTTAATCAAATTATCTAGAGAGTGAAGGAGAAAAAGAGGAAATGAGATAATACTATGGTTATGAAAATGATCGAGGAAGGGCATATGATATAAATAGTAAACCCTAAATCTAACTTTAAGAGTGAAATATTTCATCACATGAGACATACCTAGTCTTAGGGCTCCAGAAGCTACTCTGGTTCATAATCACGATGATGTTTAACATGACTTTCATTGCCTCTAAAAAGATATTTGAGGCTATCCATATCCAACAGCCTACTCATTTTCTTCCATTTTATTTCGCAATAAGGAGACCCATTACCTTAGCTATCACCTCTTCATTGATTTCAAATAAAATTCCCCCAACCAAAACCATTTTATCTGCCCAAGCGGAAGAAAAATTGATAGATAAATTTTCATCATGCCCATTCATGTTCTCAATGTTTTGTGTAACCCCCCTTTAAAATATGCCAAATAGTGGCATTATTTTTGAACTTATCATTTTTTTGGCTCCACGGTTACTCTATCTCCACCCATGTCACTTTAAGTTGCAATAAAATTTTGGCTCACCAAAAGCTTAGCCTTGTTTCGATTATAAAATGAGTAAACAATACTGTAAATAAGTAAGTGTAATAGGTGTAATTATGATTCTCCATGCCCTTGAAAGCCTCATTACCCTTCATGACCATCCACGCATGTGAAAATCCCTTCCCAATGCTTAACATAAATGCAATGCAGATTACAAAATCTTTGGTAACCCTACTATTTTAAAAAATTATTTCCATACCCTTCACATTCTCCCAATGGTGACACCATCTCATCATAAAATCATACTACCTTTTGATCACCTGGTACTGACCTTTTCTAATATACCACCTTATATCACAAATTGTATTTATTGTCATGTGACTAAACTAGCTCCTATCCTTATAATGCTCAGTCATAGGATTTATATTATTTTATGCCAAGACTAAAAGTTTCCCCTAGGTCAATCTTAAAAAATCCATATTATTCTTTCTAAGTATCACATCCATGCTTAGCATGAAGCACCCAAATCTTCTAATATGAACACCCATTTCCTTTGATATTTGGGTTCCTCTCTCCCATGAGGAGGGTCTTAACATGGTTTGTAAGACAATATTCATTCCTCCATCATCTAATTCCTTCTCATGGTAAACCCATAGATTCCATACCATCCACGACATAATTGCCTTCCTTGAAGGTATGGTTTATGGTAATTAAACAATACAAGCCTTGGAGGATTTTTCTAACATCATCCATGATTCCCTCAACTAATGGATTGGCTTTGATTATTCTCTGAGTAGCATAAATTATGAGTTTAGAGTCCCCTTCAATCTTAAGATTTTTCATCCCTATCAAGAGAGAAAATTTAATACCCAATAGAGACCCATACATTCTACTTAATTGTTGGTAGAGCCATTAAGGTTACCGGTATAGGAAGAAATTAGTTCTCCTTTGGAACATCTAATAACCCCCTACCAAAAACATTATCTTGTCTATCAGCTCCATCAAAGTTGAGATTATACAAACCATGGTGGGAGGTTTCCATTTATTTCTTCTATGTGCTATTCTTTTTGAGTTGTCAAAATTTATATAAGAAAATGAAAATTCCCAATTCTTTGCAATTTTGTTATCAAACAGGGTCGAGGGTAGCTAGGGTACTTCCAAGAAGTAAAAATTACACATGATTCTGAAGACACTCTCCACCAAATTTTTAGTATCCCTAAAGATTCGTTTATTCCTTTCCTTCCAAAGGCTCTGCCAAACATGGAGAGGTATTTTTTCCATAGTTGTCTAACCAGGGGGTTATGAGTAGGACCCTTCCACTCCAAGATAAATTGTTGGATATCGCTGTTATGTAAAGTTTGTCCAACACTTTCTGCCATAATTTCTTAGCCAATTGAAAATGAAGCATAATGTGGGGCATGGTCTCTTCCTCATGTTTGCAGAGAATGCACCTATTGGGGAAGTGGAATAATCTTTTAATGAGGTTGTCTTGAGTTACAATTTTTTTATTCTAGTCATCTACTAGAAAAAAACAATCTTAGGAATTAGTTGGGGATTCCAAACTTTTCTATAGTAGCCTAGTCTACTATCATCCTTTAACAACAATTTATATGTAGATTTAATAGAGAACTCTCCTTTTTAAATCTTTCTTCTAACAAAACTTGTCCTCCCTAGGGAACAACCTAGAAGTCTAACCTTGAGTATGCCAACAAGGTGGAAACCATGGAGAAACAAATCAAACATATTAAAGACAGAATGGATAAGGAGAACAAGGAGGAAGAAATTAAGAGTTTGCATAAAAAAGTTAAAAGACTGGAGGCATCAGTTAAAAAAATAGGGGAAAAATGTCTCATAAGCCTAAAAGCCTACTGCGGTCATGCACAAATTCTTATGGATAAACTGGAAAGGATCAACAAGGAGAAAGACAGCAAAATAGTGGAGAATACGGGACTGGGATCACGTACCAAAGCCAGCTCCAAAAAAAAGAGTCCTAAGGAGGACAAAGAAACAGAGGAGCTGAAAACTTTGGTCAACAACATGCAAATCATGGTCCTCGAAGCTGAGGAGCTGGTAAAAGAGATGTAGCTGCTCTTTTTGCTATCCTGGTTGGGTTTTTTGCTGTCCCTGCTGTCTTCTGTTGTTTCTTTGGGACTTTTTCTGTTCGTATCATTGTTTTTCTGTTCCTTCCTTTTATGGTGCTTAGGCATAGTTGTATCTATTTTTTACTGTTTATCTTTAAACTCTAGGTTGTAGGTCCTTGTAAAACCTACTGTACTCTTTGGTTTTTTGTAAAGGTTTCGGGTCCTTGTAAATCTATTTTTACTTAATCAGAACCTGGAAGTCTAACCTTACTTATTACTCTTTCAAGCTCAAAAGATTTTTGAATTAGATTGGATCTATTTTGGCAATATTGTGTGAGATCTTTCCATCTCATTAATGGGGAAGTATATAAATAGCCACCTAAGAACCAAAGAATCTTTTAGAATATTTCATTAGCTCCCTAAGATTGTGATTATCAACCAAATCTTTATCGCCAACCCAAATATCCTCCCAAAATATGATATTCCTCCCATTGCCAACCTGCCATTTTAGATATTTTAGAACGAGATTTCTACAATTGAGAATGTTGTTCCAAATATTAGAACCTGAGGGGTAGCTAGTAGAAGAAATAATTATGTAGTTCAATTTTCAAAATTAAGGAATTTGGCCCTCATAAAATTGCACTAGTTATACTTTTATAGAGAAATCTTCCACCCCCATATTACCGATTAAAGCTTTATTAAGTACTGCCAGTTTTCTAATTCCCAACCCACCATGGTGTTTTGGTTTTCACACTATATCCCAATTAACCAAGGCTAATATTTTCTTCTCTTCAACTCCTATCCAAAGAAAAGCTCTCTGGATTATTTCAAGTTTATCTTCCATAATACATAATTTTTGAATAGAGACAGGAAGTAAATATGAATACCTTGGAGGGAGGCAATAAGGAGTTTAAGCTTTCCAACACTTCTTAGAAGCTTACCTTTCCACCCCGCAAACTTCTTTTGCATTCTTTCTAATATGGAATTCCAGAATGTTAGGGTAACATATTTGATAGTAAGAGGACAACCTAGGTAGGTACTAGACAAGGTAGCACTCTGACATCCCAATATATTTTTAATTTTATTATTTAAGTCCTCTTTTGTATTGAAGAATTAAATGTTGATTTTCTCATAATTATTGTGTTGGCCCAAAACTTTAGCATAAATAGTGAGAAAGGCCTTCCAGTCCCTAGCTTCAATCATAGAAAATTTTCCAAATAATATAAAGTCATTGATACAATGTTGTAGGACAAAGAGTAGGAGAGTAGAGACAACCTTAACCCCTTGAATTCTCGCAAAGCTAACCATGTTGAGGAAATTTTTTCCTAGGAATTCTACAAGAATAATGAATTAGAATGGTGATAATTAACCTTGAATTGAAATAAATGAAATTTAAGGAAAAATTCCATGTAGTAGAGATTAGATGTAAATAATGGAATATATCATACCATGTAGATGTAATTGTCTCTAAGATCGTGATCAAGAATGTTGATTCAATAGATTTGATTCAACACAAAACCAAAAGGAAATCATGTAAGAAAAAACCTCATGTAGTAGATGTTGTAATTTTCCAAAATGTTGAATTGAAGAAGAGAGAAGACTTGATGAATGTAAATCTCCTTCCTTGATGTCAAACCCATTTTCTTGGCCTCTAATGGGGAAAAGAGCTATATATATGGAAGGAAATCTCTTGCATGCATGAGGGGACTTGAATTCTTGAATGCTTGATGATGAATGCCTTCAATGGATGTTTTCTTGCACTTGAATACTTTGAACGCAAAATAGATTTCTCAATAAAACCATGATGTGAAAATGAGAGGAAGAGGCCTCCTTTTATACACATTTTGGGGCTCAGATTGTACAAGGCCGACCTCAATTAAGTGCCTAGGAGAAACACCCCCAAATCGGGCCCGGAGCCCACTAAAATACAAAGACCTAGAACACAGATGACTTGGGTTGACCTTGTCCAGGCCCATGATTTTTCAAATTTTTTCTAGGACCTAAGTTTGTGTGCCAAGAAGGGGATTTGAGAACCTCAGTCTACCGGGAAATCAGGGCAAATCCTAAAATTTAAAAATGCATGTAAAGGGCCTAGGTGGAACATGAATTATGTGAATGGATGGAAAATGGGAAAATATGCATAGAAACTAGAGCCAACCTCATGTAAAGGGACTAGGTGGAAAATGAATTATGTGAATGGATGGAAAATGGGAAAATATGCATAGAAACTAGAGCCAACTTTGATTTCAAGCAATATTGAAGGAGAAGGAGGACCTATATCTGAATTGAATATTCATTTAAGTGAAAAATGAGGTCCTACCATAAGAAACACACTAAAGTAGGCTAAAAATGTCCCAAAATGAGCATAAATTAGGTGCTTACTTTTTAAGATGGTACATTTAGCCCCCACCTTAGCAGGAGTATGTGGCAAGCTCATGCTCACGATAAAGGAAGAGAAGAAGAATGCATGAGAGAGATGACAATATGTGAATTGAAAAGATACAAGAAATCACCAAGTTTAAGGATGTAAGCCCCCAAACTAAGGATCTTAGCTCCACATCCATGCACAAGGGCATGAAAAGAAAAAGAAAAAGGTAGAAACAAAGATGAAAGACATAAAATAACTAAAAAATCTAAATCAACTGTGAAGGAGACCTCGGCCAGAAATGTACCATCCACTAATATCATGTTTGGAAAGCTATTGAAAGAGCACAAGTGATCACATCAGAAGAACAAGAGAATCACCAAAGATGATATAAACTTCATGGTCTAACCTACTAGGACAACCATGCGAGCGAAGAAAGAAAGAGAGACCATGAATCCAAAAAACTAGAAAATTGTGTTATGCTTAGGTGATGCATGGGGAGAGAAGAGAGAGGAAGGATAATTTGATGGTATAGAAAATTGTATTATTCTAGTCAATTCTTCCTTGAAAAATTGAGCACAAGGCAGATTGTGGGGATCAGTCTTATGGAAACCATCATCTCCATGTGGGTCCATGCCTAGGGATTAGTATTATAGAAATTCTATATGAATCCATGTTCATGGATTAGTCTTGGAAATTCTATATGAATCCGTGTCTAGGAATTAGTCTTAGAAATTTCGTACGAATCCATGTTCAAGGATTAGTCTTTATGGAAATATCCATGTGAATCCATGAAAAGAGACCAGTCTATGGATCAATGTAATGTACAAGGGAGGTCATATGCATGCCCCCCTCCTTATGATGGTGACATATGAGACATCGTAAGGAAGAGAATCAAACATAAAAACTTCCAACAACAAGAAAATATCCTTAAAACAACAATCTATGCCATGAACTTAGCTAAGAGTATTGACTCTTATGAGCTAAGAAAATAGATAATCATGATAGAATATTCCTCTCGTGGGAAGAAACCATTGAAAGGAAGAGATCTTGGCAGCAAGAAAACTACCTTCAAGAGGAGTTCTTGAGAAAATATAACACCTTCAAGACAAAGAGAGGGATGAGACAAGAATTCACCCATTTAGCCCACTATTGCTAGGTGAATAGGAGATTCTTGATGAAGGATGACATACTTTGATACAAATAGTAAGATAATTTTTTTATAGGGAATATATTTTTGCAAATAAAGAAGAGGTTTTGATCAAGGATACACACCTCTTGTATAAGAGAGAATCCAAATAAAAAAAACAATTCTTTATAGGAAAAGAATGTCACATGATAAACAATTGCCACTGTACTAGGGAACGTAGATCCTTAGAGAAGAGTGGAAAATAATATACATGAAACCTTTTCCCCCAAGTATGAAGGAAAGATATAATATATGATACATCCTTAATGATATTTACGTCATAATAGATACACAATTCCAACAAAAATAAGCCGCAAACCAAAGAGAACTCCTAATGTAAAACAAACATATATATGCTTGAAAAGATGTCATCATAAAGTAAGAAAGTCATCAAGGAAAGATATGAAAATATGATACGAATGATTATTAGATGATAGACATGCCCTTGGAGCCATGAAAATTATCTTGTGTGAAACAAAGTATCTCATGCCAAAAAGAATGTACATTATGAAATAATAGAAAATCCATGAAAAGAATGAGAGAGGGAAAGATGTCACATTACATCCACCTAGTGGTCAACCCCAATTATACAAGATATACACTTCCAACTAAGGAAGATATTTTAAGGAGGATACTAATCTCATGAAGGGGAAAGATCCTGTAAGAATAAGTCCATACATGGGAGAATATCATTGTATAAAAGAGATGAACAACAAATGGATAATGGATCCTTCAAAGGATAAAAATATGAAATAGAAATATGAATCCAATATATGCCCTAAGTGATAGATATTTTATAATAGACAAACACTTTCAAGCATAAGGTTGTAGCTGTGTGTGAAGGCAACAAATTCATGCAAGAGAGAACATCATAGTATAATAGATGCAAAGTCACAATGAATATTGGATACATTGAATGAGAAGAGAAAAAGAAAGGGAAGAAACATCAAACTCCATAAATGGTTTCTCATATATAAAAGATTGTTGGAATAATGGAAGGGTGTGTACTGAGAGGGGAGGGGTGAATCAGTACTCTTAAAACTTTTACCAATTAACCTTAGTAATTGTATAGTCAGAAAATGGAAGCACTTCTATTGTATATGTGTTTAGCCTTCTGAGTAAGTGGTCTGGGGTCATGGAAAGCACCTTGAATGGGTTCCTAATCTTGACATGGCTTCTCCCTGTTCTGTTCCTCTTTCCACTCCTGTTTGGCCTGATTTCTACATTCTAAATGGAAGACTAATGATTCTAGGCTTCAGGGTCAAGGTCGAAATTTTAGGTCTATGTTGACCTCGACCCTGACCTAGGTTAGGGTCAACCTCAATCTTGACCCAGGGTTAAAACTTTAGGGTTTTCCAGTTTTCAGATGTCGGTCTTTGCAAAAAAGTATTTCCCGCTTCTGAGTTGGCTATTTTGGGTTCCAAAACATTGATTCCTAAATTATATTTAAATTAGGTCCTCTCCTAGGGGTAAAGGCTTTAATGGAAATTTAATTCTCCTATGTAGGTCTCCTTGGAAGATTGTGCCCTAATTCCATATAAAAGGGAAGCTTTCTCTCTCATTTTCTCTAACCATGATCAAGTGAGCTAAGTATTCTAATCAAGCATCAATCATTCTTAAGAGATCAAGCATTGCCAAGTGAAGTTCAAGCAAGCAATCAAGCAATATTTCAAGAAAGCATTCATCCATTCAAGTATCCATTTTCATGAAGGAGATCCATTGGAGGCCATTGAAGAATTGAAGCTACAAGGTGCCCTTTTGGTGATCTCTCCATCCACCTTCTTCCAAGCCTATTCCAAATTCAAGAACCCATTCAAGACTTGGTGTTGGAGATCCATTAGCAAGAGATTGAAGAGATCCTACCTTTCTACATTCCACATTTGAAGCATACTTGTGGATTCAAGGATTCAAATTCACCACAAGGACTTTTTCAAGCAAGGTGAATTTATGTATTTGCTTTGTTTATTTCTACAAATTCAATTACATATATTTGAGGTTAATTCCTAAACTAGGGTTTGACCAAGGAAAACCCCTCCCCCAAAGCAAAACAATCTCCTTTTTCTTGCAGGTATAGGTACAAAATAGTGGATTTGAGCCCAGATCTGGATACCCTTTTCGACAAACTTTTGGTATCCGTGAACAAAGTCACTTTCGGATCTGTGCATGTTAGGGTCAACATTATTGGGTTAGGGTTGAAATTTGTGGGTCAAGGTTGACCTTTTTCATAAGACGACATCAAAATGGAAAATGATTTCTGGGTTTTGTTCGTCTCTGCGTTTCAGTTTGGTATCAACTGTCAGTTTTTCTAGAAATAGTCTACAGACCTCAGAAAACAACATTCTTTGATCTGTAATATTTCAAGGTTAGTGCATTTCTTAGATCTTTTCAATTACAGTCATATATCATTCCTATACATAGAATTAACAGAATTTAAGGTATTTCCTTTGTTATTCTCCTTTCCAAATAGTTGATTCATTTGTGCATTAACCCTTCCCTTGGGTTGATCAACTTG
>MU226996.1:3597235-3641566 GCA_018584345.1 Thuja plicata
GCTTCTTCTCTCTCTTTCTTTTGTCTCTCTTGTAACTTTAGGGTTAGGTTTTCTTTGACCATCCGAAGCTTGTTGCATCCTTAAGGGATTCCAAGATGGTCAAAAACCTATATATAGCAAAAGAGTTATAATTGTTAAGTGTCTTTTATGTTGGAACATTTTGGAGAGGAGATAATATATTACATAGTTCAGATATTCTAGGTTTCTGTCTATCTTTTGGAAGTTGTATAATCTTTCATGTATGGAAAGCTGGATTATATAAATAATATACGGTGCAATTTTACTCTCCTCCATTGCTGTCTCTTTATTCTTTGTATGTGCTCTTCTATGTTAAGTTTACAAGGTATTCTGAAACATTCTGGTTATTAGGTAACTATTTGATTACTTGCAAGTTTCTTTTAAGCAAAGAAATAAGTTTTGTAAGTAGTTTCAAGGAGCATACTGCTTTGGTTAAGGATTTGATACAATAGTTTTGAGGTGACAGGGTAATTTGTAAGGCAACTTATCTTAATTGCATGTGAGCTTTAAGGCAGTTTACTATATTTTGTTTCTATGAAATCTTAGCTTATTTTAACTCTATAGCCCAAGGGATAGGCACTGGTTCAAAAAGCAGTCTGATAATCTATCTCTATCTAATTTATTTCATTATATCAAAACCAAATCAATCATAATACTTTGTTACTAAGAACAGATAAACTGAACTCATAAGGACCTCTGTCAGCAGGACACTGTCCATTTTAGTGATTCCTTGGAGAGTGAATTAACTAGGTTATCCCTCCTATAAAGAAAAGGAAGAAGGATGAAAATCCTTGTATCACTGATTCTTGTTATGCTTACAACTATGGTTTTCATGGTTATATCTTGCATTTGGTTATGCTTGGTTATTTGCAAGGTGATTTATAAGTTGGTTTAACAAAATATACATAGAAAATCAGTGTCCACACTATAACATACTGTGTAAACAACAATCATAAAAGGTAAAACCTCCCTGAGTATATGTGGAGCTCAAAAATGAAGAAGGACCTTATCCAGTCCTTAGCAATTAGGCTTTTCTTGTCTGTGAATCAGTATTAGAAGGCATGGTGTTCAAGTAGTCATTTCAAGCACTGTGATTCATACAAGAAAAATCCCTAACACCACCTTTGTACTTATCCAGATGTACAAATCTATCTTTGTCTCCTGTCATGTGATGTGAACACCCGCTATCAATGATCCAGTCTGTTCTGTTGTCTGCTTGGAAAACTAATGCCAATTCTTGTGCTTTCTTTTCATCTTAAATGTCCATTTCATCAAACATTTTTTTTGATATCTTCAATTGCAATGAATCCAATTTCATCTTCTCCTGAATCATCATTAGTCACACCATCTTCAACATAGTAGCATTCCTTTGTATATTTAGGCTTTTAATATGTTCTGAACTACTTGACTCTTGTAGGACACTTGGATGCAAAATGACCAACTTTGTTACATGAAAAAAATTTGAATGGTAATTGTCCTTCATATTTTCCCTTTCCTTTCCTTTCTTTCTTAGCAATCATAGAAATAATTTCTTCTAGTTTTTTATCCACTTCTTCTTTCTCAATATTACTAGAAGTTCTCAAAGATTTCTTACCATGGACTGAGGCTTGGAAGGTTGTTTTAATTTTAGGTTCTGTCTTCAATCTTGATATCTCAAATGCTGAAATTTTGCTGATTAAGGTTTCTGTTTTGAAGTCTCATCCAAGATGTTTATCTTTCTCTCATAATCTGCTGTTAGTGAAGTCATCAATTTGTCCATTATTTTTTCCTCTAAAATTTCTCCACCATTGTTTTTGATTCCTAAAATTGCTTCATTAATCCTCTAATTGTAAGCTTTGATGTTTGCATCTCTAAATTGTTGTATCTTTTCTTCCATGTCTTTTTACACGCATTATTTGCTTGGATGTCTCCTTCAAACATGTCTTCTAGGTACTTCCATATTGAACAGGCTTTATCTGCCTTCTTAATCTCAGAAAATTCACTGCCAGATAAGGCACTTATAAGGGCTTCTTTGGCAATTGCATTTTGGGTGAATACTTCCTTTTGTTTAATAGTAGAATCTTCTTCTGCAAGATATTTCAAAGTAGGAACATCAATTACATGAGTAGCTAGCTCATAGATCTGAAAACCAATGCAATGTAGGTGTGTTATCATTTTTTTCTTCCAGTCAAGATAATTATCTCCATCAAACTTAGGACTCTCTTTTCTGAAGTACTCCATTTGATCTACCTTAAGCTGTTAAGCTTTCTCTCCAAGGCACTTGGCTCTGATACCAATTGTTAGGAATAGTCCCAAGAGATAAATGAGAGGGGGGGTGAATCAGTTATCTACTAGATTCAATTCTTTATTCAATTAAGTACATAATAACATTAAACATAAAAACAACAAGATAACATAGAATATAAAATCACAATTTTGGTTACGGGGAAACCCAAAATAGGTAAAACCCTCGGTGGGAATTAGAACCCACAAAGAACTGCACTAGAGCATAATGATCCCTGTTAGAAGATATTATAACCCTGTTAGGAGTTGATCTTTACAATGCAATAATTATAGTGACCTGGTCAAAGGTTGGACCCTATTAGGAGTCTTTTACAAATAACCCTATTAGGGGTGATGACACATTATCCAATAGCACACTGCTTAAATGATGAAGGTTGCAACCCTCTGTACAATAGATATACACTATATCTAATATTTGAACTATTTAAGTAGACCTTCTATCTTGATCAGTTCCAGTGACTTGTATAATATTTCTACTTCTTCACATAGATCTTTAACCGATGAATGATGTAGCTTTACTATTCTAATACATCAGACATTCTTCTCTATAACTGTCACGACTTGTCTCTACTTTTTCTTTGCATTCTTGTTTGGTGATAAAAAATTAACTACTATAAGTATCTTCCTCAAAAGATATGATTACATCAGCTGTAGGAAGCCTTTCAACAACTTTCTTTTTGGCTAAACTAAGCATGCAACATAATTAGAACCGCGCAACTCAAAATGAATAGACACATCACTTCACATAGTCGGCTCCACAAAAATAACTGAAACATCACACTTTAGTTGAAACACATTAAGTGCACTTGGTTAAAAATTATTAACTCATAACTAAACATGAATCCAAACACACATATCCCAAAGATAGGTGCAACTGAAGAAACAATGAAATTACTGTTGGCTCTTAATAACAATCTTCTGAAACTGTAGCTGGTAAACATATCAACATAACTCAATTTTAACTACACTTTTGAATTTGTGTGTATGAACATAGCATAATAAATATGTCTACAACATACAAAGAACTGTGCAAGGCTCCTACATATCCATATTGATACTTAAATATGGAACACTGCTATATACTATATGTTGTCATCAATGACAAACATACAATCAACTATGTGCACAAAGGCAAATCTCCAACAAAAAATACTTATGATCTGATAGTTTGAAATCTTGAATTGTTGAATACAGATCCATTAAGTTCAAAAAATATATGTATCACCTATTGTGATTGATAATACCTCTATTCTGCTCAGTAGCCTTGTATGTAGTTCTTGATAAACTGGATTCTTATTAATCTGTTCTTCTGCATGAAAACCTCAGTTTGATCCATATATGTCCTTCTGAAGATATAATCATCATGTTCTTGATTGATTACACACACATATATTTACAATGTATTGACCTAATTAGGTTTCACGCTTTTCTTGATAACTCTAATGATCAAAGGTTTACAACTTGACCTTGATCTCCTAGTTTGCATGTATACAATAAGTTAAACTAATTAAGTCCATTACTTATGCTTTACTTGATCCTTAAGAAATAGTTTTCTAGCTAAGAATAAAGATATTTTTAAGACTAAAGTGCTTTATTTGACGTGTATCTCAGATTCACCTTTCTCAGGAATAAAACTGTCTCTCGGTAGACTGGTGCTCGGTATACTCTGTAGACTGTGCTCGGTGATGTCTTTGTAAGACTGTGCTCGGTTTAATCTATGAACTATCTTCCTTAGGTTATATTGTAAGTTTTCTGTCAGTGTACACTTTGACCAACTATCCAAAACTGTTTCCTTGTATACTAATGACAACTTCTGATCCTTTAAGGATTATCAATCTCCCCCTTTGGCATTAGTATCAAAAAATGATATGTACAGTTTATACATCTCAATGACCCCCCCTATGTGTATGCCTTGGTACAATGTATGTACATGTTTTCCTTGGTACATTTTCCTCTTTTGGTACATTTTCCCCCTTTGTACATTCATTTTCCCCCTTTTTTGAAATTAATGACAAAGATGTAGTACTTACAACTTGTCAAATATGTGTGAAAGGGAATTTTGTATGGTTTCCATCAGCTTATCCCATTTCTCCTTGAGGTGTTTGAGGGTCATGTGCTCCAAATTTTTTGAGCGTGGATGTCATAGATACTCTTTGTGACTGAAATCTCTATGGTGGCAATTAGAGTCTTTGTCGAATTCATGTGTTGTAGAAGCAATGTGAGATTCAGTAGTAACATAGCTTAGAGCTCCTTCATCTCCAATTTTTCTTTCTTCCTTTTGAATTTCAAGTCTCAACTGTTTTGATTCTATAATTTTCTCATAATGCAATTGGAATGCATTTGGCTCGGTTGACAGAATTTGTTCACTTGCTTTCAGATCATCATTTATTTTAGCAACCTTTTCACTATGCTTGCTAGTGAATTGTTCTAGTGTGCACAACTTTTGAAATTAGTTAACTACTTCTGATATGATTGGTTCTAGTGTAGTTACTAGCTTAGAAATTTTTACCTTGTTCTCTGCCACTTCCTGGCTGATTTTCTCAGTTAGCTTGTAGTGACACTTCTCATCTGCACGTTCTTCAATGACCTTGTTGGCTTCTACATTCTATGATGTTATGGCCTCGGTCAGAATTGCTAGTTGATCAAGGATTGGTGCATTTTGATCAAATTGTGTGTCAGGAACTATTTGCAATAGGATTTCCTTTGTAGTATCTAGGACTTGTGAATTTTTGTGCTCCTTCTTGAGCTTGTCCTGTGTTGCCTTCCTTTTGCATACTTCTCCATACTTTGTTAGTGACTCGGGATCCAGTATTCTTGGATCACAGTTGGGTATGTTGATGATCTCATCAAGTGTTATTGGTGATTTTCTCTTCTTGTTCTTTTTCTTATTGGGAATGGTGTTGGAAGCAGGGTAATGAAGTATTATAGCAAGATCCTTCTCTTTCTATGTTGATTTTGGTGATTTCTTGGGAGGTGTGGTGCCTATGGTATGCTGCTCAGTATGAACTTGTTAGTTGGTTGTAGACGTCTCTACTTTAACCTTGTCTTTATCTACAGCCTTGTTTGTCTCTTCAGTGTTCTTTGCAGTGGCATCACTTGGTTCTTCCTCTCCACTTGTATCTTTATTCTCCCTTTTTTGTATCTTTTTGCTCCTCATTTGTATCTTTCTACTCCCCATGTTCATCACCTTTTTCCTCTAGTATGTTTGCATCAGGCTCAGGTGTTTTCTCTTTTTCTTTTGTTATTATATTGATAGCTTGCATCCATAAAGGCATGTTACCTGGTGCATTTTCTTGTGCAACATTTTTAGTGTCCTATTCAATTTTTTGCTCGGTAACAATACTTACATTTTCATCAACCTTGAGATTATCATCAAAATCACCTTGATTTATATCTTTAATAGTGATATCTGGTGTTTCTCCTAATGATTGCAATATCTGAGGTATATCATCCATGGCCTTACTTTTCTCTATTTTCAAGTCAATTGGATTGACATCATCGGCGTCATTGATGAAAATATGCTCAGGGCTCAGTGTGGCCTCCTTCTCCTCTATGTGAGCAGTCTCAGTTAGAGCTAGTACCTACTCGGGTGGATTGAAGATTTGTATCCAAATCTTATTTCTTTCTGCATCAATCTCTTCTAACCTATCTTGCAGTACTTTGTATGCTCTTGTCTTAGCCAAAATTTTCTTTACATACTCCTTCATTATTGATTCAATTTCTTCAACTGTTAACTTAGGCATGAATGTAACTAGGTATCTGTCCCTCATTTGTTTCTCTATGTATAATGCATATGTCCACCTAGCTGATATCTTATCATTTAGCTCTTGCGGAATATAACTTATGAATTGTAGAGGTACATACTTGTATGGTACCATCATTTTAATGATAGCTTCCTCTAATTTATTCTGGTCCTTGGTAGACAGATGTACCCATTGTCTAATATTATTATTTTCTATAATGCCTATATTGATGATTGACTGTGCAATTTCATCAATTGTCTTTGGAATTTTGGCCTTCTTTGCTTATATTCTCTATTTTATTTCATCCTTTTCTGTATCATTCTTATCTTCTCTTCCTCTTAGATATATCCTTCTCTATTTTGGTGCTAATTTACCAAATGAGGATGTATTCTTTCTTTTCTTATAAGTTTTCACAATTCCTTTCTTCAAGGGTGGTGAGTCTACCTCTTTTGTTGTCTTGCTCCTTGTTCTTGATGCAACTGTCACTCCAGTAACCTTTGTTTTCTTGATAGGTGGTGCATCTGATTCAGTAGACTCTGAATCATTTATCTCTTTATCTTCATTGATGGGTGACTGTTCCTCAGTGATATCTACTGATTGTTCTAAGTCTTCATCGTTTACTGACAGTTTCTTTTGAAGAGTGTTCATTATATTTGTCTTCTTCCTTTCTATCTTCTTTACTACTAAACCAATCTTGATTCTAGACTTGGACTCCTCATATGTTCCAAATATATTCAAAGTTTTATCCACTACCTCATTTAGCAGGGTTTCAATAGCTGTTGTGGCTTGATCAATGTCAACTTCCTATTCTAGTGCTGGTAACCATGTTGTTTTCGGTTGTGCAGGTTTGATGAGTGTTGAGTCGGTGTCAACTGCAAAAAATATCTCATCTTTGTACTTTTCCACTAGTTGAGAAGGGATTCTCATCCTCTTCTCCATCCTAGTCTTGAATGTGGAAAAGTAGCCATCCATTAAAGGTATGAAACTGTCTCCTAGTGACTTAATGAAATCACTAATCTATGCAGTGATTGGTCAGTTTGTGTCCCAAGTGACATTACCAACTGAAGGAAAGAAGTTTTGTAAATAGAAGAATGTGCACATAAGTAGGGAACCAAACTTACATATGTTAGATCTGGATGATATAATTATTCTCATATTCTCTTCTAGTTGCTTCAGTAGTAGTTCGGATATGTCTAGTTGCAGTCCCTTCTTCACAATTTTATATGTAGTGTCAACTGCTCCACATGCTATGCTATTCATTCTTCTAGCTTGGAATATCTTGTATCCAAGTACACATACACCAAATTTTATCTTGGGGTCAGTGATTGTATTGAGTTTCAACCCTCTTCCATCCCATTCAGCTCCAGTTAGCTTCTCAATGTTGGGGCATGAAGGATGTTTTAGGGATTTTGCCTTCTTGGTGATCAGATAACCAGTCACTATATGAATCACATATTTTGTGATCAGTTGGGGTTCATTTAGCCACATTTTCCCATCATGTACTTGACTTAGTACTATACATATCCACTCAGTTTTGAACTCTTTCAGGAATAGTAGGGCATTGGTTAATCCTTTCATTTCTATGTGCTTATACTCATCCCGTAGGTTTTTGATGATCCATAACTGATTGAATGTTTGAAGATGTTAAGTTGATCACCAAAATGCAGACAGATAATGCAAGACATTAAATCAATTAATGGATTATATTTTCATTGATGTCAACTTGATATAATCTGATTGGTTATATACAAAGTGTCAAAGAATTCAGAGAATCAGAAAGATAAAGATTATGCTTTCAGTAATGCATAAAAGATCAACATTCACTAAGTGACTACAAACACCAATGGGAAGTGCACCCTGATGGACATAGAAAATCTAAAGTAAAGTCACAATGATTCCCAAGCAAGAAACCCAACAAGCATTACCAATGAGTAGAACTTCACAGTGATGCTCAATGAACAGACAACCCCGATGAAGATGCCTAAGGAGAACTGAAGTGTTGATCAAAGCTATCAAAGAGTAAAACACCAAAATGATCTAAAGTTCATAAACAAAAAAATACCTAGCTGACAAGAGCTAAAGATATATTTAACTGGTTGTTAACATTGTTTTCATCGACAAGTTAAAGCCAAAGATAAGTGAAATATTTAAATAAGTTTTATTACAGTTGGCAAGAACATATCTACGAGATAAAACATGAGTAAAAGATTTAAAGAAAGATTGGATAAAATTGCGGATCATGCCAAGAACAAGAAAGTCAAAAAATGAGAAACAGTGATATCATGTCTATAAAGAGACAATCTAATTCATTATGAATTAGGGGTAAAGAGAGAAAGAATATGCTGGAGAGAAACTGATGAAGATCAACTTCATATAGTCCTGATCAATCAAGCTGAGGAAAGAGCTAAAGAATTCTGCAGACACCAAGCAACAAATAAGCACAACATCACTGAGTAGAAAGAAGTGGAGCAAAGGTATTGAAAAGATACATTGATTAGAAAGGTATTATGAACTTACAATAGATCTAAAAATTTGAAAGTCTATAGTTGTATATGTGAACATATCATTTACTGTTTTAATTTAACCATTGGATCTGAAAGTCTCTTAACCAAGAATGACTTAACAATCCTTTCTATATTGAGATACATCCCAAGGAGTATCAAAAAGTTTGATCATGAAGATAGCATGAGATGCCAGATACCATTTAACAAACTACACTAGGTTTGGTCATAGAAGGTAGCATAGAGATGCCAGATATCAAGTGACAAACTATTCTATTTAAATCCTCTAACAAGGTCACACCTAACAATGTGTTTGCAACCTTTAACAGGGTTGGCTCTTCACCAAGCTCACTTCAGAAGAGTGAAAATTTTGGGTTATCAGTTCCAAGTGGTTTTTCCCTTAACAGGGTTTCCACGTTAAAATCCATGTGTCAATGTGTTTATGAGTCATTACTTTAGTGTTTTGCATTATACATAACTAATTCTGGATTGATCATTATAAACTAATCTATTTACTATTTTTTGGTAAATGAAAGACTACTAATCAGTAAACAGTAAGAATAATGTTTAACAGTGAACTCTGAACAGTAGTTATTTGGTAAGATTGTTTGAAGGTATTCATCTTGTATGACTGAAGATAACTAGAGGTTTAATATTGTGGTACTAAATTTTTGGGTTGATTTATTGTAATATTTTGTAGGCCACTGATTCACCCCCCCTCTCAATTATTCTAACAATTAGTATTAGATCTTGTGTGCTTAGAAATGGAGTTTAAGAGCTCAAGCAAAAGATCACAAGATGAACAAACGAGATGTGCCCAAGTTGAATAAAGACAACTTTGCATCATGGAAAAGCAGAATATTACTCCACCTTTTAGGTATTGGTAATGATGTTACTCAACACCTAGATACTGAATATGTGTTTCCTACAAGACCTCACACACTTGAGAAATTGAGAGAAAAACATGAGCATATTTGCATGATGATAGAGCTTGCTTCCTCATTCTCCAATGCTGAGTTTGAATATGTAAAAACCTGCACCTCTACAAATCAAATGTGGGATAAATTGAAACTAGTACATGGAGGAGATGCTAATGTACTAAGATCAAAGGCATAAATCCTAACATGGAGGTTTGATGACCTAAAGATGAAATAAGGAGAAATTATAACTCAGTATTGCTGCAGAATCAAAGAGGTAGCCAATTCTATCTGAGGAGTTGGAGGTGTACTTGAAGAAGAGACAGTGGTAAGTAAAATCCTAAGAACCTTACTGCCTATATATGATATTAGAGTATCTACTATATAAGAAATGAGAGCAGTTGCAAACAATAATGTTACTCTAGATAGTCTGACTGGTAGACTGATTTCATTTGAAATGAATAACTTTGATAATTGTGTCTTACCATCTATAGAATCTGCATTCAAATCTTCTTTGAAAATAAGTAAGTCAAGTCATAAACACAATATGAGGAATGATAGTGATAGTGATAGTGATGACCAAGGACTTGATGATATTGAAGCACTAATGACAAGAATATTGCAGAGAGGCAAAGGTAGATACAAAGGTAAATTACCACTTATATGTTTTAATTGTAAAGAGGTTGGACATTTTGCTGCAAGATGTCCTAATAGAAGAAAATATGACATAAGTAATGAAAGAACATATGAAAATAAGTTTGACCAAGGTGATAACAGAGATTAATGAAGCAGCCGACAATCTGATAGAAGAGATACCCGAGAATACAAGGACAAAGTGAAGAAAGCTTGTTACCTAGATGAGAATAGAGATGGAGACACTGACACCGAATCTAATGAAGACATTGAGATGGTATTTCTGGCCATGAAGGATGACTCAAAAAAAGAAGAAAGGTATGTATAAACTACACTCATATCTAAGGTTAGTAAGAATGATGTCTGGATTATAGATAGTGTCTGCACTCACCACATGACCGGTGATAAATAAAATTTTGAAACTTTTGAATACTATAATGGTGGATCAATAAGAATGGGTAATGACACACCTTGTCCAGTTGAAGGTAAAGGAACTATAATGTTGAACACCCTGATCAAATCTGAAAATGCTTAACAGGTAAAAGGACTTAATTATAATCTATTGAGTGTTTCACAGCTGAATAACATAGGTCACCGAGTAGGATTTGAGAATAAGAAGTCAAATATCTGTAATGAATCAGGAATGTTGATTAGAACTGGTGAATAGACAAAAGGTAACCTTTTCTACCTTGATGACATCAACACCACTTGTTTAATGGCTAGAAACGAAGACATATGGTTGTGGAATAAGAGATTATGTCATGTGAATTTTGAGAACTTGATAAAGATAAGAAATAAAATAAGAGTAAGAGGCTTACCGAGCATGTCAAAGACCAAGCATATCAAGTGCAAGAATTTTCAAAAAAGTAAGATGAAAAATTATAGTTTCAAGAGTAGAGCCCATACATCGAATGAAATTCTAGAATTAGTCCATACTAATTTATGTGGACCCATGAGGACAAAGATTTACTATGGTGATAGGTATTTCATTTTCTTTGTAGATGATTATTCTAGAATGATGATAGTTATGTTCTTAAAAGGTAAATCAGAAGCATTTAAAATGTTTAAATGGTATAAGGCTATGGTAGAAAAACAAAGTGGTAAGGAATTGAAATGCTTAAGATCAGATAGAGGAGGGGAATTTATTTTAGATGAATTCACTAACTATTGCAATGAGCATGAAATTAAAAGATAGGTTTATGCACCAAGAACACCAGAGAAAAATGAAATTGCTGAAAGAAGAAACATATCCAATGTTGATTGTGCAATAACAATGATGATTGAGAAAAGCATCACTCAAAACTTCTAGAGGGAAGCTGTCAGTACTGCTGTCTATACATTGAACATAGTACAATTGAAGAAGGACATGAAGAAGACACCTTATGAGCTATGGTATGGTTACACACCCAATGTAAGTTACTTAAGAATCTCTGAAAGTCAATGTTATATTTTTAAAGATGATAGAAATGGAAATCTTGACTCCAAAAGTGAAGAAGGTATCTTTCTAGGGTGTTCCACCAAAAGCAAGGCTTATAAATGTCTTAACAAGTCCTCTAACAAGATCATTGAAAGTGAAAATGTAAGAATAGATGAATTTGTAGAGAAGAATGATAAGGAAAGTAGAAAAGAACCAGAAGACTACAACAAGTTTGTTTAAATTGAAGAACCTGAAACTCTACCCGAGCAACAGTGTATTGCTCTCGAGCAACAAAACATTGCACCTGAGCATCAGGCTGCAATTACCAAAGATCAGGAAAATCCTCAGGGTGATGTTTTGAGTGATGGAGATCAGAATGAAGGTCAAGATGATGATCATAATGATGGACAAAGAGCTGAACCAAAAATTTCCAAGTATGTCAAAAGATATCATCCACAAAATTAGATCATAGGAGACAAGAAGGCTGGAATGAGAAAAATAACTCACTAAACACTAGATGTTTACTTTGTGATTTTTAGCCTAAATATGTTAATACTGCACTTGAAAATGAAGAATGGGTGAATGATATGAATGAAGAGATAGAACAAATTGAGAAGAATAGTACATGGACATTAGTACTGAGACCAAATGACAAGAATGTCATCGGTACTAAATGGATATTAAAAAACAAGCTGATTGAGAATGGAGAAGTCATAAGGAATAAAGAAATATTAGTATGCAAGGGGTATGCACAAGAGGAAGGTATTCATTATGGTGAAACCTTTGCACCTATTTCTAGACTAGAAGGAGTTAGAATTCTTCTTGCTTATTGATCGGTTCTATTTAAGGTATCAAATACTAGGCAAGTACCATAGCTCAGGGATTGGGCATCCAATCAAGCAACTATCCTCCTTTCTAGAAAATCATTTAATTTATCAATCCATGGACATGTTACTTGAAACAGGTCATAAAAGTATATGCACCAAGGATTTTTTACTTAGACCACGCTATAGCTTTAGGAAACAAATTTCTTTTGAAGGGAAACTATTCTATGGCTACATGAAGTAAATTACTTTGAGAAGAAACTATTTTAAAGCTGTAAAGAATGCTAGAAAGGAAATGTAGAAGTGAAAGAACTTGAAGGAACACTGTAACTTGAAAAGGTTAGAAAACATAATCATAGTTTTTCAACAGCTCTGCCTCTTTGGCTGCAGGAAGTTTTGGAGTACCCTGCGGATTTTAGCTGGAGGAACTGTATTAACACTAGAGTTATAAAACCAAGATGCAGGAAACTTAAACTATATGAAAATGATCCTAGCTAGCTAACCCAGATTCCTCACCAAGTGTGTCTCCTTAAGTGAGTATCTAAACTCAATTATGATGAACTATAGATTTAAAACTTCATTCACTATTGATAAAAAATGTATTACAAATTCAACTATAAAGAAAATAAAATGTAAACTATAACCGATAACACCCTCCTTCTCATGTAGGAGTGGGGCTTTATTTAAAGAAAAAATCTAACTACTATCTAGTCACACCATAAAGATAGGCAAAGCTTTTATTATAACTCTACTAAACATGAAAGGAAACTATAAAATTGGAGATTGAATCGATCCATTAAAGAGGAAGGAAACACTTTTGACAACAAATCCAATTTCCCACTCTTCCCTAGATTTCCTCAGAGAATTTATTATGATGCCTGGTATTTTCTTTTTTTCTACCACCTTGATCATCTTGAATCCATCCGCGCTACGCCTGAGGCTTCCCCGTGTACACTTGCTATAAGACCAGGTCAAGCATCTAGAACATGGGCACGGTTTACCTGGTCAAGGTAACAATTGCTAATTTGGTGTGCTGCACTCTAGATGTTAGAGACATTTATGATAACATACATCAAGATACACATTCATCATTCATGTTTAAACAACACATTTATTTCAAAAAGACATAATTATAATTCCAAAAAAATTAATCTAGTATCTTCATCCAAGCGTAGCATGTTTAAGTATTTCCAATCACAAAATAGGTTCGGTGGCAGCATGCCACATAACAAAAAATATAAGTAAAAGTATCTAGAAAAGTATAATAATCATGATGAAAACATAGAAAAGATCCTAGCAAGAGCATGTCCTAGGGCTTCTACAACATGACATTAATATGTCTTATCATTTTTTCCCCCTATGAAGACCAATGCTTTTCCTTAGGCACCAAAACATTGTTGATCTTCACAAGCACTCGAAGATCCCCTTCCTATGTCTCACCAGTCATAGAGGTTCCCACACACCAGTGATAACCATGGGTGCGCTCCATTTTGATTTCCCTACTCATTTCCAGTTGTTCATCTACCTCATTGTCAATACAGCTATATAGTGGCCATAGGAGAAGAGGGGGTTGGAAGGAAAGTGGAAGCCACCTTTTAGGATGAGGTTTCCTGCCCAGGCATAGGTACCATTGAGATCTCTATACAATAGCTCTTAAGTTGATAAGGCTGTGAGGTTTAACCTTCTTTAATACCAATGGTAATCTTTCCCATCTTTGTCTCAACCCTTCCACTACCCTATTCCCATCCGATAAAGAGAGCTTCTCAAATGATGCAAATACCTCTTCCCTGTTATTCAATATCCTTTTCCAGTGGTAGATTCTTTCATCCCATATACTATTTCCATCCAATCACAATACATCCTACGAGGATTACCACTCTCTAGTTGTAAGGGTAGTGTGGTAGTTTGTTCAACTCCCTTGTATTTTCTTAATTGTTCCCCATAGTTGATCTCATTATTAGACCAAAAAAGTAAAGTGGATAGGTGTACATATCCAACAAATAGAAAATGATTCCAATTGGTATTAGAGGGAACAACATAGTTATGCAGGTAAAGTTCACACAAAAAATTCCGAACACAGTCTGGGGACTCATCATATGTAGCCACAAACTCCTGTGGCAAATCTATGCTTCTGTGTAGATCCCGAAGGACCCTCATCAATATATATATGAGAAATTGTTATTTCAAGCACAAAGCATAGAGCCTAGGAGGTGGTCTGCATTCTATCAATTATGGAATTAGATGTGTAATTGAATCTAATTTTCTTTGTAGCAATTGCACCTCTTGCTGTTTTCTACCTAATTCTCTTTTTAATCTATCCTTTTCCATCTCCCACATTGAATTTTCATATTGCATTTGATTAAAATAGTCAATGGAAAGGGAGTGTAGTGTTACCTAACTCTTTTGAACTAGAGTAGTTGTAGTGACCTATTTTTCTATTGTGACTGTGTCTAACCCATCAATGGGTAATTCTTCATGGGTTGGAATTAGGGCATATTTCCCTTGATCGACTTCCTGCTGAGAGGAAGGCATATCTATAGTTTCAGCGTATTACGCCTCTATGCATGTTGTTTTTGAATTCACTATTTCTGTGTCCCTTTCCTTAGCTACAAGATCTATTTTGATGATGTCCGGACATTCTATACATGGGATTCCTACTTGTGATTGTTCTTTTAAAGATTCCTTAATTGGATCTTTAGGAGATGACCTAGTCATCGCAGGTGAGTCTATTTTGTCTGACTTTGGTGTGCTCAAATGACTATTTTTCTGTGGTAGAATTTCCATAGATACAACAAAGCACTTTTGTGACGTCCGTTGTTCTTCATTGGCATGGTTGCAGGAGAAACATGATTTTATGATAAAACAGGAGTTTTCTCCTCAACATCCGCAGCTATCTTTTCCTTGCCCTTTTCCTTCCTCCAAGCACTTTGTGGGGTCTAAAAATCTGAATAACCCTCAGTTTGACCACTCCCTAGGCTAGGGTTTGGTTTACCTGAAGTGTTTTATTTGTTTCAGCTTTTGAAGAAGATGGAATTTCATGCATGGGCTCTGGAATAATGGTTTTGTCCTCATCAGGTGCATCTTCCTCAGGAGCATTTTCTTGTGTTTTAATCTAGGTTGTGGCCCTTCACCTTGTAACTGTACATGGGGTGCAGTGATAAATTCATCCCATGTCATAGGAGAACTATCATGTAAAGACATCTCTACCAGAAGTTTTATCAACCTGTGGTGAGTAGCTACATTCAATTTACCCTTTCTAAATTCTTTCGAGCTTAGTTGTAACAAAGAATACAGGAAATTGGGTACACTGACAAGGTGGTCACGCCGTAAATGACTCAATAGTTTAAAATGCACAACATGCAAGTAGGAAAATCACCCTTCACAAGTAATGTACCTTATCACATGGACAACCAGTTGGGAGTAATCTTCTGGAAGAGTTGTTCTCTTTCCCCCCTGCTTACTGGTTTCCAATGCATCGTCTATGGGCAAGGAGAATTCTGCCTTGGTTGCTTGTGTGTCATGTTCATACAGAAAAAATTCACCTGTAGCAAGAAGTCCTAAAACCTCTACAATTCATGCTTCTAAAGTCTCCACCCTTAATCCCTTTACATAAGCAACTCCATTACTGTAAGTGTGCAAGAATTCCACTGCTATAGCCTCGTCGTAACCACAAAGCTTGACAAAATAAGTAAGCCAGCCTACATGGTTAAAGACTTGGAAACTTGATTGATCCTACAATAAAGATGAGTGATCCATTGGCTCATGGCGTATTGGTGGTCCTCCCATTGTTACTGAAAAAATCTGCACCCCAAAACACTCCAAATCACTTGAAACTTCCTCTACAACTAAAAATGGCTTTTTCAAAACTTTGCTCTCTGTATCCTCAATAACAATTTTGTCCTCTTGTGTTTCCCTATATTTTTCCTAAGCTTAAGACTGAATAATGCTAGATAAATTCTTGGTGTAGGGTTCTGGGGACTATAGCAAAGGAGAAGTTTGAAAAACCAGAGCTGGGAATATGAGTTGGGTTTGAAAATTAAAAATTAGTAGAGAATTTCACATTATTTGGGGTTGTCACATCAATTAATTGCAAAATGACTCCGCAGTACTACTTACACAAGGGTTATCATAGAAAAACATAAGTTAATGAGTTAACGAACTACCCCCTACAAAAATTATGACAAGTGTCCTCACATGTGTGGTTAGGAAGTACAACAACACTCAAATGAAGCACTAATATTAATTACAATGTAATGTATAATAACGTCTAATGAATAAAAAATGTTACAAGAAATAAATGAAGGCATACCTAGAGAGTAATCATGAATAAATTCCCAAATCCAGAAAGATCGGATGACGTGTGCAAAGTGAAAATTAATGAGTGGCATAATAATGATGGGATGTGATGTGATGGTGACTTTATTGTGGAGAGAGATATTTTCATGGGAAACAAAGTTTTTATTATGACTGTTGTGCGGTGAGGTTAAAGAGACGACCAGAGAAAAAAATTGCCCCAATTGACTACAAGAGTTTCATCAGCTGGAGGAGTGTCTTTGGATGGAGAAGGTCCATTGGCTACCGGAGTGTCTTCAGCTGGCCATAGGAACCCTTCTTTAGTGGTGGGTTTATGGTATAAACAGAGTCTGTGACCATTGACCAATAACTTGAAGCGGATAGGGTCAATTGTAGACAATTGGAATGCACCATTAGCAAACACTTTGTCAACCTCATAAGGTCCAAGCCAATGATTTCTAATCTTACCTTGATTCTCTTGAAACCAAGAGTCATATAGGAGTGCCCAGTCACCGTGAACAAACTATTTATTTCGTATGTGTGAATCATGCAATTTTTTTCCATTAAAGCTGTATCAACTCAGTGTTCTGTAAAGATGCCTTGCAGATCTCATCCAGATGATCAAGCTATAGGAGCCTCTCTTGCTAAGCTTTAGGAAGATTTAAGTTGAGTTGTAATGCTATGCGTAAAGTTTTATGCTCAAAATTGATGGGCTTTACAGAAGTCTTTCCATACACCAATTCAAAAGGTGTAAATCCAGTAGGGGTTTTCCATGTGGTGCAGTAGGCCCACACAAATTATTGTAATTGGCTACTCTAGTCTATCTTGTGCAACTAAACCATCTTAGTGAGGATGGCCTCAATTTCCCTGTTGGTGATCTCAGACTGACCATTCGCTTGGGGATGATATGGACTAGACTTCCTGTGGTGAATGTTGTATTCCTCCATAAGTGCAGTGATTAGATTTGAAGTGAACTAAGCTCCCTGATCTGTAACTAGTTCCCATGGAATACCATATCTGGTAAATATTTCCTCATATAAAAACTATGCAAACCTATTATCCCTTGCATGCTTCATATCCCACACTTCCACCCATTTAGTAACATACTCAGTACAAACGAGAATGTAAGAGTTTTCATTTGATGGGGGATG
The DNA here is from genome assembly GCA_018584345.1 of Thuja plicata. Lineage (NCBI taxonomy): Eukaryota > Viridiplantae > Streptophyta > Pinopsida > Cupressales > Cupressaceae > Thuja > Thuja plicata. The sequence continues at coordinate 3,615,016 of MU226996.1, forward strand.
AATTGGTCCCAAAAAATCTATTCCCCATTTATCAAATGGAGTGACTACTACCTGAGGAAACATAGGCATTTCATCTAATTTAGTGGGGCGGCCCATACACTGATATCTATCACACTTGCGGGTGTAATTGACTGCATCTTTGTAGAGAGTGGGCCAGTAATAGCCAGTATTGAGTATCTTCATGGCTATACATTTGGCCACAAAATGGCCACCATAAGGTTCATCATGGAAGACATGGAGTATATCATAGGTCTCATCCTCACGAATACACCTTCTCAGGATCTGGTCAGGTCCAGTGTAGAAGAGACAGTCGGTCAACCAAGAAAAAATGAAAGTCTTTTCAATTAATAGCCTCTTTTCCTTGGAAGAAAAATGTGGTGGTACTTTTTGAGTAACCAAATAATTGGCAATGTCGGCATACCAGGGGGTATGAGTGGAAATAGAAAATAGGTGGTCATCTAGAAAGATGTCATCTATGACATGTGGGTCATCATCATTCTATAATCTGGAGAGGAAATCAACCACTACATTGGTTTTTCCAAGTTTATCCACTATCATGATGTTGAACTCTTGTAGCAACATGAGCCATCTGGAAAGCATGCCTAAAATAGTAGGCTTGTTTACCAAATACTTGATGGTTTCATGATCAGTATGCATAAATATTGAGTAACCAGTTTTATAGTGGAAAAATTTATTCAGTGCATAAATTACAGCCAGGAGTTCCTTTTCAGTTACTGTGTAGTTCAACTCTGCACCTTGCAAATTCTTACTGATAAAGTAGATGACATGCTCTACTAGTCCATCTTTTTGTCTGAGAACAATGCCCACAACATGGTCATAGGCATCTATGTGGTTATGGAATGGTAATTCCCAATTAGGTCCTCTGAGAACTGGTGTCTTTGTAAGTACTTTCTTTAGCTACAGGAATAATTCTTCATAAGAGTTTGTCCAGACGAACATTGAATCCTTTGTGAGCAGGGAGTACATGGGCCTGGATAATTTGCTGAAATCCTTTATGAATTTTTGGTAGTAACTAGCATGTCCCAAAAAGCTACAAACATCCTTCTACTTGGTGGGAGTAGGGAGCTTCATGATGACTTCAATTTTCACTAGATCCACTTGTATTCCCTTGGTAGAGATGTAGTGACCTAACACCACAACTTCCTGCATCATCATGAAGCATTTATTGCTATTAAGGGACACATTATTCTCTTTACACTAGGTAAGAACTCTACCCAAATTGACCAATGCTTCCTCATAGGTTTCCCCATAATTTGTGAATTTTTCCATGTATATTTCCATGCAATCATGGGAGATATAAGCAAAAATGCTGATAACTACACGCTGGAATGTGGCTAGGCATTACAGAGGCCAAAATTAAGTATACAGTAAGAAAAGGTTCCCCAAGGGAAAGTGAATGTTTTTTTCTCCTAATCTTTAGGAAGGATCCTAATCTGTTTATAGCCACTATATCCATCCAAAAAATAAAAATAACACTTTCCTGTGAGGGAATCTAGGACTTGGTCTATAAAGGGCAGGGGAAAATGGTCATTCTTGGTGGCATTGTTAAGTTCCTTATAGTCAACACATACTCACCACTTTCATCCTTTCTTTGGGAAAATAAATAAAGGTGAGACCCACTGGCTGTCAGAGATTGGGTAGATAAAACCAACGTTTAGTAACTTTTGTAACTCTATTTTGACAATTTCTCTTAACGCAGGGTTTATACACCTCTGGAATTGTCTGACAGGATGTTTGTCTCATTTTAGGAAGATCCAGTGGGTACATAGTTTGGGGTCCAAACATTTCATGTTAGAATAATCCTAGGCAAAGGCCGTCACATGGTTTTTCAGTAGGTTGGTCAATAATGCCTGTTGATGGTCTGTGAGTTGGCTATTAATATGTAAGCAATGGTAAGAGGAAACTTGCAAATACTCTGTGAGTTCTACCATAGATGCATCTGTTAATGGAGGTGCTTAGACCTCATGGGGAAATATTTGGTGGTAGAGGTGTTCAGCTGTAGGAGAGGAAGGTACAGTGCAATCAGGGTATAAAGCTTACATGGAGAAGTTATGGGGATTGAGATAGTTAATGGATGCTAAATCATGACCATATTGGTTTTGTAGAATGTTGATGATTACAGTGTTCTCCTCTTGTAGCTATAGGAAAGGATCCCTTTCTAACATCATGAGTTGGGATACTAAATTGACTACTTCAGCCTCCTTTCCAATGTTAGGCCATCTTGGTGAGGCAAAATCCATTTGTGGTTGTGCTGGCAGATATAAAGCTAATGTCTTAGTATCCTGACCATTAGAAATGGTCATACTACCAGAGTGACATCCAATAAAGGCATTAGCAGTAGCTACCTAGGGTCAACCAAGAATTATGGGATAGCCTCCTAATGTGTCTTTAGGTGAGAGGATCATAAAGTCGGTAGGGTAAGACCAGTTTTCAAGGTCAACAACTATATCCTCCACTACCCCATCAGGTTTGACTGTGGAATTGTCTGCAAGTTGAAAGACAGTTGGTGTTTCCTGGAGGGTAGTGATGTGAAGTTTCGACATGATATCCTTTGTCATAAAATTTATGGAAACTCCTAGGTCAATTAGAGCATTTTTTATGGTTTTCCCATTAATGGTTACTTAGACAATTGGGCTACCTAGATCAAAATACTTTGGAACCACTATCTTGCCGAGCATGATATCAACAAGTTTTGCCAAGGACATGGACTATCTAGGGGTCCTTTTGCTTACGAATAGGATTTTTAAAGTAGGCTTCCTTGATAGCCTTCCCATATGTATGAGCATCCTTTATTTCCTGGAACAGTGGAATCTGAACATTAATGTTCTTTAATTGATCTAGGATGTCAAAGGTTGCCTCTTCCTTAGGTTTATAGTTGTCAACCTGCAACCTTTGCGGGGAAGGAGGTTGAGCTGGCTGCATTGGTGCTGGTAATTATATTGGACCTATTAGAGTGGACTATGGAGTAGTTTGAGGTAGGGGCTCATCTGGAGTTAATTCAGTTATAATAGGAGGTGTGGGCAGAGTTGTGCCAGACCGTAAGTGAATGTCATTGATTACATATGCAGGGTACTGATTTGGATCCGCTGAATATACATTTTGATAAGGTGCTAGTGGCCTATTACTAGGATTAGGTTGAGGCTATACAAGGAGTTGAGTAGGCTTAGGGGGTGCTATTGTGGCTACAAGAGGTGGCAAAAGGGCTTGTTGTTGTGGTGGATGCCGGAGTCCCTGCTACTGGTTTGGCCATTGATGACCTCCACACCACTAAGGGTTTTGTTTCCAATTCCCTTGGGTTTGTTTCCAATTCCCTTGAGGTTGTTGTCATTGAGGACTTGGGTAAGGTTTTCACTGAGGTTGATGATTAGTCCAAGGAGGGTATTGATGATTCACAGGTTGTTGCCATTGATTACCATAAAATGGACCAGTAAAAGTAAGCGAGTCATGAGGCATACCTTGTATTTGAGCCCATGGTATTCTTTGTGAAATAAAGAATACTTTCTCACCATCCCCTTCAATTGTCTTGTAATCAGTGGGTAGCTGTGTAGTCTCCATGTTGGAAACCAATTTGCAATGACAATCTCTCTTCTTCTGTCTACAATGTGGACAAAACTCTGCTAGCATAGCTCCAACCTCCTCATGTTTCTTTTTCACCTGCATTGTGTCCAACTGGGTGGCCATGTTATTGATAATGTCCTACTTAAAGTCAGACAACAATTGTGTGATTTCTTCCCTTGAGGCTCTAGCACCGATAGTTTTTCCTGCTATGGCTCTGTATCCTTTTCCCTTCTTCACCATAACTCTTGAGTAATTGTGGCAGACTTTCTTGATATCACCCCATGTGGATTGGGTGATATCTCCTCTGGCCATAAGATCTAAGGCCTTAGTGCACTCTTCATTTATACCCCATAGAAAGAGAAGTTTTTGGGACTCCTCATTAAGCTAATGATGAGTATTTTTCTGGAGGCTGAACAAGAATCTCGACGCATAATCCTCTAGGATTTCATCCTCCTTTTGGGTCATTTTGAAGATGTCATCCCCTCTCATATGATTTCCCCTGCAATATTCTTTGTATTTCTCCAGGAACATTACCTTCATTTCATCCCAATTATGAACAAAATATTGACCTAAGCCCATAAACCATCTTAATGCAGAATCTTTAAGAGTTGCAGGGAACAATTTGAGCATCCATGGTGTAGTTGTAACTATGACAAAGGATTTCAAACTCAAAGAGAAAGTTATTTGGGTCTTCGGTCACTAGGCCATATAATTTGGAAAGAGTTGATGAGGGAATGTTCTTGAGGTTGTTGTTATCATGCTGATCAGTAATGAGAAAGGCAAAGGTAGGGGGTTTTCCATCCTAGGCGGACACTGAGGAAGACCTTGTGATTGGTAAATGACTAGAGGTAGTTGGTTTTATTCTTGATTATCCTTGTTTTGGATTCTGAGATTGGCCAAGGCTTCTGCAAATGGATTAAAATCTAGTTCAACTTCTAGAAGGTGAAAGTTCAATAGATCACCTTCTGAAGATGATGATGATTCTGATAAAGGAAGGTTGACAATTGCATCCACGAACTGACCCTCCTATTCATCTTTGTTTGGTATAAAGATATCTCCTAAATGACTATTAGGGTAGTTGGGTAAGTACCTTCCTAGAGTGTCTCTTCTTCTTCTATGCATACATGTAAGTGAAAATTTTTGGCGGTGGAGTGAAAGAATTTTTGATAGAAAACCCTATTTAAAAAGGATGTACATGCTATAATTGAAATCTATTAATGGATGAGGGAAAATACTTGGCTTGACACCGTCCTCGGCAGTGGTGCCAAAAATGATCAATTCTATTTAAGGTATCAAATAATTGGCAAGTACAATAACTTAGGGATTGGGCATCCGACCGAGCATCTATCCTCCTTTCTAGAAACTCATTTAATTTATCAACCCAAGGATGTGTTACTTGAAATGGGTCAACAAAGTATATGCACCAAGGATTTTTTAGTCAGACCACGCTATAGCTGTAGGAAAGAAATTGCTTCTGAAGGGAAACTATTCTATGGCTGCAGGAAGTAAATTAATTTGGGAAGAAACTATTTTAAAGCTATAAAGAATTTTTGAAAGGAAATGCAAAAGTGAAAGCACTTGAAGGAACACTATAACTTGAAAATGTTGGAAAACATAATCATAGTGTTTCAACAGCTCTGCCTATTTGGTTGCAAGAAGTTTTAGACTACCTTGTGGCTTTTGGCTGCATGAACTGTATTAATACTAGAGTTATAAAAGCAAGATGTAGGAAACTTAAACTATATGAAAATGATCCTATCTAGCTAACCTAGATTCATCACCAAGTGGGCCCCCTTGAGTGAGTATCCAAACTCAATTATGTTGAACTGTAGATTTAAAACTTCATTTGCTATTGATAAAAAAAGTATTACAAATTCAACTGTAAAGAAAATAGAATGCAAACTATAATTGATAAATCCTTCCTTCTCATGCAAGAGCGGGGATTTATTTAAAGAAAAACATCTAACTTCTATCTAGTCACACCATAAAGATAGGCAGAGCTTTTATTATAACCCTACTAAACATGAAAGGAAACTATAAAACTGGAGATTGAATCGACCCATGAAAGAGGAAGGAAATGCTTTTGACAACAAATCTAATTTCCCACTCTTCCCTATATTTCCTCAGAGAATTTATTATGATTCTTGGTCTTTTCTTGTTTGTTGCCACCTTGATCATCCTGAATCCATCTACGCTACGCCTGAGGCTTCCCCGTATGCACCTACTGTAAGACTGGGTCAAGCATCCAGAACATGGGTGCGGTTTACTTGGTCAAGGTAACGATTGCTAATTTGGTGCGTTGCACTCCAGATGTTAGAGACATTTATGATAACATACATCAACATACACATTCGTCATTCATGTTTAAACAAAAAATTTATTTCAAAAAAACATAATTATAATTCCAAAATAAGTAATCTAGTATCTTCATCCAAGCGTAGCATGTTTAAGTATTTCCAATCACAAAATAGGTTCAGTGGCAGCATGCCACATAACAAAAAATATAAGTAAAAGTATCTGGAAAAACATAATAAGCATGATGAAAACATGGAAAATATCCTAGAAAGAGCATTTCCTAGGGCTTCTACAACATGTAATTAATATGTCCTATCACTTATGTTGCAAACAAAGGATTCAAGGTATACCAGATGGATGTCAAATCTGCATTCCTAAATGGAATACTAGAAGAAGAGGTATACATTAAACAACTAGAAGGGTTTGTTGATCTAGACAAGAGAAACATGGTATGTAGACTACATAAATCCTTGTATGGATTGAAACAAGCACCTAGATCTTGGTATGAAAGACTTCACTCCTATCTTATAAGCATTGAATTTGTAAGAACAAGTGAAAACAACAATCTATACTTCAAAGAAGATAATGATGGTAATATTCTAATTGCTGAAATATTTTGTTGATGATATCATATTTGGGGGTAATGAAATGTTATGTAAATCATTTTCTAATGAAATGAGTAAAGAGTTTGAAATGTCTATGCATGTTTGGGGAGATCAAATTATTTCTTGGTCTATAGATTCTTCAACAAGATGTAGGCATATATATCACTTAGTCCAAACACATCAAGGAAGTGCTGAAGATATTCAAGATGAAAGATTCCAAGCCAGTTGGAACACCTATGGAAACAGGATGTAAGATGACAAAAGAAGACAAATCAAATGAGGTAAATCAGACCTTGTATAGATTAATGATTGGCAAAATAATGTCTGTTTTTCATACCAAACCAGATATAGCACATGCAGTTGGAATAGTTGCAAGATTCTCTGCTAATCCCAAAGAATCACATATGACTTCTATCAAGATAATTCTGAGATATCTAAAGAACACCGAGGAATATGAATTATGGTATAATAAAAAGGGCAAATTTGAGCTTCAAGTCTATACAAATGCTGATTGGGCTGGAAACCTAGATGACAAGAAGATCACAACTAGAGGAGAATTCTTCATGGGTGAAAAAATTGTCACATGGATCAACAAGAAGCAAGGCTACATTTCACACTCTACTACAAAAGCATAATATGTGGCTGCTACTTCAAATTGCTCTATTATTGCATGGATCAAACAATTATTGGAAGGTTTGAATATGAAGATTCTTGAACCAGTGATTATCTATTGTGATAATTTTAGTGCAATAAACATATCAAAGAATCCATTCATGCATGCTAAGACTAAGCATATTGCTATCAAGTATCATTACTTAAGAGAAAAAGTGCAAGAAAAAGAAGTGATACTAGAATATGTTCAATCCAAGGAACAATTGGCTGACATATTTGCCAAGCCATTATTGAAAGATACATTTGAGTTCCTGAGAAAGAGACTAGGGGTCCAGCCCTTGTCTATCGGCCAGTAAGCTGACTAGGGAATTGCATCAGCCTATAAACAAATCAAAAGATCATTCATGTTGATGCAAGCGAGAAAAATGGACTGCAAAGATACATCTATAAACAACAAGGTACAAATCTGCACCAAACACCAGAGATAATTTTGGCTAATACAGAGATGTATTGCTGATGGATAGGGAAATCCAAGGAGTATATTATAACAAGGTAAAAGGATATAACTTTGGCATAATAAAGTTTACTTTGGCATTGTTGTCAAAGGGAGAGAAGTTCCTAAGAAATTTGAAGGGAGAGATTATCATTATCTAAAGGGAGAGAATATCCAAAATAGCCAATCTAAAGGGAGAGATTACATAAGAAATATACATCAAAGGGAGATAAGTAACATGAGGGAGAGAATACATACTAAAGGAGATATTTGTGTCAAAATAAAAATAGATGATCAAGGAGAGGAATAGTCAAGGGAGAGAACATATCAGAAACAAAATACAAAACCTGATACATCTATCTAGTCAAGGGATTGAAGATTGAAGAAGGCACTCTGCAAGAAATAAATCTAAGCTATATGAGCTTACCGAGAGCCATACATTTGTATTGGTTATAGAACAAAAGATATGAGAGAGATTGATGAAATACAAACTGATATATTTCATATTGTATTAGTAATAATACAGTGTGATAATGTAGTGTGTTGCCATCAATGCCAAATGGAGATATTGATGAGCCATACCTGATTGAATGTTTGAAGATGTTAAGTTGATCACTGAAATGAAGAAATATAATGCAAGACATTAAATCAGTTAATGGATTGTATTATCATTGATGTTAACTTGATATAATCTGATTGGTTATATACAAAGTCTCAAAGACTTCAAAGAATCAGAAAGATAAAGATTATGCTTTTAGTAATGCATAAAAGATCAACATTCACTAAGTGACTACAAACACTAATGAGAAGTACACCCTGATGGATAGAGAAACCCTAATGTAAAGTCACAGTGATTCGTCAGAAAGGAACCCGACAAGCATTACCAACGAGAAGAAAGTGATGCCCGACAGACAGACAACCTCGATGGAGATGCCCGAGGAGAATTGAAGCATTGACCAAAGCTATCCAAGAGTTAAACAACGAAAATAATTGAAGTTCAAAAATGACAAAATACTTAGCTGGCAAGAGCTAAAGATAGAGTTAACTAGTTTTTAACATTGTTTTCATCGACAAGTTAAAGCCAGAGATAAGTGAAAGATTTAAATAAGTTTTATTATAGTTGGCAAGAAGATATCTACGAGATAAAATATGAGTAAAATATTTAAAGAAAGATTGGCTAAAATTGTGGATCATGCCAAGGACAATAAAGTCAAGAACTAAGAAATGATGATATCATGTCTGTAAAGAGACAATCTAATTCATTATGAATTAGGGGTGAAGAAAGAAAGAAGATGTTGGAGAGAAACTGATGAAGATCAACTTCATACAGTCTTGATCAATCAAGCTGAGGAAAGAGCTAAAGAATTCTACGGACACCGAGAAATAGAGAAGCACAACATCACCAAGAAGAAAGAAGTGGAGCAAAGGTATTGAAAAGATACATTGATCAGAAAGGTATTATGAACTTACAATAGATCTGAAATATACAAGTCTATAGTTGCATATGTGAATAGATCATTTACTATTTCAATTTAACCATTGGATTAGAAAGTCTCTTAACCGAGCAGGACTTAAAAATCCTTTCTATATTGAGATACGTCCTGAGGAGTATCAAAAATTTTGACCATGAAGATAACATGAGATTCCAAATACCATTTGACAAACTACACTGGGTTTGGTCATAGAAGGTAACATAGAGATGCTAGATATCAAGTGAAAAACTTTTCTATTTAAATCCTCTAACAAGGTCACACCTAACAATGTGTTTGTAACCTTTAATAGGGTTGGATCTTCACTGAGCTCACTTCAGAAGAGTGAAAATTTTTGATTACTGGTCCCAAGTGGTTTTTACCTTAATAGGGTTTGCACGTTAAAATCCATGTGTCAATGTGTTTATGAGTCATTACTTTAGTGTTTTTGCATTATACATAACTAATTCTAGATTGATCGGTATAAACTAAGCCATTTACTATTTTTTGGTAAATGAAAGAATGCTAATCAGTAAACAACAAGAATAAGGTTTAACAGTGAATTCTGAGCAGTAGTTATTTGTCAAGATTGTTTGAAGGAATTCATCTTGTAGGACTGAAGATAACTAGAGGATTAATATTGTGGTACTAAGTTTTTGGGTTGATTTATTGGAATATTTTTGAGGTCACTGATTCACCCCCCCTCTCCTTTATTCTAACAGTTTCTATCCTTACATAGCTTCTAGTAGGCTACCCGAATCTTAAGGTCTCCTATCTCTGCAACCTTGTATGAATGTATGCACAGATAGATTCAACCAGAAAAACCCTAGGAGGAATACTTGAAAACGCTCCCTTATTGTCGGGTTGTGAAGCAACCTCAGGACAAAACTTGTAATCTGGTTCTTCGCATGCTAAGTTCTTTATCAAGGCTATCTTTTTTCCTTTGCGTTATTGATCTTCATGACCCATGATGTGGTTTCCATTGTTCAAAAAATTAGGGCTTCTCTGTAAATAAATAGTTAGCTCACTGAGTATAGATACTCACTTGATCTTTGTTGTGGATGATCAGAATCTGTCGGAGTGGCTTTGAATCTATTGTTGGTAGCTCTAAAATCTTGTCACTTCTTAGTCACTCTTTTTTGATATGCTTTGGCTCTTTATCACTGGGTGAATAAAATGAGCTTTCATTAACCCTTTTGTAGACAATGTGCCCTAAGTGATGCATTAAATGCTTCACCTACTTCTTAGTTGAACACAATTCTTTAGCTCAGTGAGTATTCAATACTCAGTACAAGGTGTCAACTCGGTTGTCTCCCATATGTTTATTGGTGTGCAGTTTATGCTTGGTTCATATTAATCAACCAGACTAGATTCATATTAACATAACAAGTAATACCATAGTGCATCTTTATTCATGCTAATTTGGATTTTTCTCAATGAATATAGGAGCTGATGTAAAATATAGCTTTGTAGAGTACAGTTCCATACTTACTTGTTTTGCTTAGGTGGGGGTGGTGGAATCACCTAATCCATTAGATGAGGTGTCACCAACTGTAGTGCTTGGTCCAACATTATCATTGTTTGAAGCTCTCCTCCACATTTGATTTATGATTCTCTTGATATCTTCAATAGTGTTTCCATTTGCAAAAGTTCTTGACTCTGTCACTCGGTGTCTACAGTCCTTTCTTAGGTGACCGACCTTATGAAAGTTTAAGCATGCCATTTCAGAGTTAGTCCAGTTTCTATATCTTCTTATCCATTTCCTCATGTAGTTAGCAGCTATATTTCCAAGTGTTGTAATCCCATATATATGAATTACCGACTCTTCTTGGTTGATATGCATTTTCTTGTTCTTTGGGTTTCCAGACTTGCTTTTTTATTTTTTTCTACATTCATGAGATGTGTGGCCATGCATTTTTCAAGTAGGACAATATTTTTCCATGTAGGATTCCTTCTTTGGTTTGATCACCTTAGATCTGCATTCACGTTCTTTGTATCCATGCTTGTTACAATTATAACAATTACCTATGAATGTAGAAGTAGATTTAGGAATACCTTTTGGTTTACTCGTACAGGCATTTGATGTATGACTTGGTTTTCCAAAATTATTACATGAACGCTTCTTTGGCCTTGGATTTGTGTAGATATCACTTTGATCAACTTGGTTTGATGGTTCTCCATGTTCGGTATACCCTAAACTGGTATTGTTGTTGAGTCTTCTTCGTCCATTCAGAAATTCATCCATTCTTTTTGTGCTATCTTCAGCTTTCCTGATCATATCATTATGTTGTTTTTGAATCTTTGCTTCATGCTTCAGTTTCTCATTTTCCATTTTTAGTTCACCAATAACCTCCAATTTTACATTAAGTTCTTGGTTCACTCGATTGGCCTCATGACTCATAAGAACTATTTGATTGGTGATTTCAATGTGATGTTCAATAAGTCTCTGTATCTCAGATTATTTCTATTGCAATTTATCAGTAATCTTTCTCTTGTCATCAATAGCCAAAGTTATCTCTTGTTCAACTTGTCTAGCATTATGCATAATATCAATGATTCTTACCATCTATGTCTCTTGACCGATCTGCAGTACCTTCACTTGTTCACTCAGATGTTGATTGATTTCATTTAGACTTGCAATGATTCCTTCAGATGTGTGAGATGTATTACCAGATCCAGATCCTGATGAATCAAATAAATTAGGTATGTCTTCTTCATGATAGTCAGTTTCATTGTAGCGAGATGCCATGAATTTTCTCTCATCCAATAACTCTCTCATTTTGATTCTTTCTTCTTTGCATTTCTCAAATAAAATCTGTATCTGCAACTTCTGATTCTCAATATTTTTATTAAGCTTATACCTTTCTATTGTATGATCTTTTCTCTCAAGTGATTAAACTTTTCCAAATAAGAGATCTAGCTCCGATACCAATTGTTGGAATAATGGAAGGGTGTGTACTGAGAGGGGAGGGGTGAATTAGTACCCTTAGAACTTTTACCAATTAACCTTCGTAATCATAACTTGTATTATCGACCATTGTTTCTTTACTACCTCATGCATGTAATATCAAAACATAAATGTAGGTACATTTACACTAACATAGAAACATTCATGAAACTTAGTTACACATGACACAAGAATTGATAATGCAGAAAACCCCTTTTAGAAGGTAAAAAATGCGGTGTGGATGAAACCCACAAAGCTTCACTATCTGTAGAATGGAAGGTGTCAGTTAAGGCTACAAGTTGTGATCACTTCTGATGATCTTACCCTATTAGGAGTAACATGTTAGACTTTTTAATTCTTTTCAATTAAGAGATTTTAACAACACAATGTATGTGTGCTCTCGGTTAAGAGATTTATAATAAGACTATTAAGTCCACCTTCTTGAAGGATTTCTTCTATTTTCTATAATTATTAGAGAGTAGAAAAAAATACTTATGATCTAATAGCTTACAATCTTGAATTACTGAATACAAATCCATTAATTTTAGAAAATATATGTATCACATATTGTGATTGATAATACCTCTTTTCTGCTTGGTAGCCTTGTATGTAGTTCTTGATAAATTGGATTCTGATTTATCTTTTCTTCTACATGAAAACCTATGTCTAATCCATAGATGTCCTTTTACGGCTACAATCACCATGTTCTTGATTGATTACAAATCTATATATACAATGTATTGACCTAATTAGGTTTCACGCTTTTCTTGATAACTCTAATGATCAAAGGTTTACAACTTGACCTTGATCTCCTAGTTTTCATGTATACAATAAGTTAAATTGATTAAGTCCATTAATTATGCTTTACTTGATCCTTAAGAAATGGTTTTCTAGCTAAGCATAAAGCTATTTTAAAGACTAAAGTGCTTTAGCTGACGTGTATCTAGATCTTCTTTTCTCGGGGATAAAACTATCTCTCGGTGGGCTGGTGCTCAGTATAGTCTGTATACTGTGCTTGGTGATGTCTTTGTACAAGAGTGTGCTCAGTTTACTCTATGAACTATCTTGCTTGGGTTATATTGTAAACTGTCTCTCAGTGTACACTATGACTGATGGTCCAAAATGTTTTCCTTGTATAATAATGAAAACTTCTGATCCTTTAAGGATTATCAATATGTACTCTCAAGCAAGAATAAAAAATACACTCCAGAAGGATGTCATTATATAAAAGAAACATTCTAACAAAGGGAGAAAATAGATCCCTAAAAGAATGAATAAATGGTGATCCCTTGTCCCTACAGTTGAGAGAGCAAGAAGGATTTCCTATTATGATGCCCTCAAGCTCATTAGACAAAGAGGTTTTCATAATGGAGAGAGACATAATAGGAAAAAAGGATTTCTAATAAATGATATAAATAAATTGTATGATGTTCGGTGTTAAAGGGAGAATACCTTTATCATCCAAATCTCTAATAAAACTTTTAAACCTTAGACATTCCACAAGATAATGTTCATTAGTATGATGGTAGGAACACAAAAAATTGCCATTAATAGGTTTTTTTTTATCTTGTGTAAATTTTTGATAAGGGAATTTAAGGCTAGGATGATTTTTAATATTCCCATTGGACTCTTTTGGCTAACAACATGCATTCATTAAAAGGTGATGCAATTGGAAAAATAAGATTTTGGTTGAGAGGATTGAGGTGAAGTAGGACCTTGAGTTATGAAATGGAACTGTGTAGCAGGATCTATAGGAATCTTAATTCTACATTCATTAATACCAGGTCCTAGGTCATATCCCAAAGGTGAATAAAATTCAAAAGAGGCAGGAATATTATTTAGAGGGAAATCTTGATTACTATCCTTATCATCCATAAGTAAAGAAGAAGTATTGTCCAAATTACTCAATATCCTCAGAGAGAAATCATCTAAGGAAATTTTTCTAAGATCATCTAAGGGATTACATATGCTATCTTCCTCAAGGCTCCTCCTTAGAATGGGTGGGAAGGAGGAGATCTAGGTCTTTCTATAAGGGGATCATTAAGAATTAGATCAGGATTAGTAGGCACTATAGGAGTGGAATTAAAAGGTTTTTATTTAGGTTCATCAAGATAATCTATACATTTTGTTAATATTTTAATGATGAAATCACACAAGATCTTGAAATATGTCTTATAAGGGAGAGATATGTTGGTTATCTTCATAATTTCATACATAAGCATACCATGAAGGAATATAGACATGATGAAATGAAAAATAGTATGATTCACTTCATGTATTTGATAAAGAGAAGTAGAAATGTAACAACATAGGTTATCACATTCCAATCCAATTTAGAAAGTTCCATGTTTAACTTACACACAACTAGATCTAAAAAAAGGAATGTAATAAAGAAAAGAGAAATCTAACACCAAAAATCAAAATTGAAATGTTATAAGTCACGTTCACTAAAATGTGATGTGGAAAATACTGATCACTAGTAGATCACCAAGTTTCACATACATTGGAATACCAAAATCTTAACAAAGTGAATCCAATTAGCACAACCAAGAGAGTAAGGGTATAAATTCATGATCCAAACAATGTGGGGTTTTGGTGATTCCTTATGATAGAGATGACAATTATATGTAAATATGATATGTATGTGTAAATGTAAATATGATCTATGAAAGTAAATAAAGGAGGAAAATAGAAAGGGGAACTCACCTTGAAGCTAGGAGAGGAGTAATAATCTTTAGATCTAGTTTTGTCTGTCGCAGAGTTGTCAGAATCAGAAATGGTTCTAGATCTGGCACTCTGACACTTGTAACTCTAGATTGAGAAAATTATGGATCCAAAGGACTATGTCAAACAAATTTGAACTTTTCCAAGAAAGTCAACCTAGTCCTGGAGACTCTGAATCTGATGAAATCTATGAGGGAATCGCCACTGGTTCCATTCCCAAAAGTTGGATCTCAAACTTTGAAATATGTTCCTGCACACAAGAAGAAGAGGAAAATGGTTGTGGGAAGGGTCTTGCCTTGATCAAGCCCCTGTATAGGAATCAAACTTGAATTGAAATTGAAGGAAAACTATCATGTATCAGAGATTAGATCTAAACAATGGAATATATCATACCATGTAGATGCAATTGTCTCTAAGTATGTTATCAAGAATGTTGATGCAATATATTTGACTCAACATAAAAACCAAAAGGAAATCATGTAAGATAAAGCCTCATGTAGTAGATGTTGTAATTTACCACAATGTTGAATTGAAGAAGAGAGAATAATTAATGAATGTAGATCTCTCTCCTTGATGTCAAACTTCTTTGCTTGGCCTCCAATGGGGAAAAGAACTAGATCTATGGAAGAAAATATCTTGCATGCACGAGGAGACTTGAATGCTTGATTTCTTGATGATGAATGCCTTCAATGGATGTTTGTTTACACTTGAATGTCTTGAATGCACAATAGCTTTCTCAATAAAATCATGATGTGAAATGAGAGGAAGAGGCCTCCTTTTATTCACATTTTGGGTCTCAAATTTTAAAAGGATGGCCTAAATTAAGTTCCTAGGAGAAACACCCCTGCATCGGGCCCAAAGTCCACTAAAATGAAAATCTCTAGGACAAGGCCAACTTGGGTCGACCTTGTCTAGGAAAAGGCGGACTTGGGTCGACCTTGTCCAGTACAAAGCTGATTTAAGTTGATCTTGTCCAGGCATACTTTTTCAAAGTTTGTCCAAGACCTAGGGTTGTGTGCCAAGAAGGGGAATTGAGAACCTAAGTCTATTGGGAAATCAGGGCAAATCCCAAAATCCAAAAATGCATGTAAAGGGCCTAGGTGGAAAATGAATTATGTGAATGAATGAAAAATGGGATAATATGAATAGAAACTAGAGCCAACCTCGAGTTCAAGAAATATTGAAGGAGAAGGAGGACCTATATCTGAATTAAATATGCATTTAAGTGCAATATGAGGTCCTACCATAAGAAACACACTAAAGTAGGCTAAAAATGGTCGCAAATGAGCACAAATTAGGTGCTTACTTTTTAAGATGATACATATGGTATTTTAGTTACACAATAAGTAAAAAATATCATACTGTATGTGGTACAAATAGCTACAAACATGCATAATCATGTTAAGTAGTGTCAATAACAGGTAATGGATCTTAAAAATATGGAAGGTAGTGGCATATGACATTAGATGTATATAATTGGTAGGTATTTCAAACATACAAATGAGATACAAATCATTAGGCATCACAAGGGTGTGTTCACATGTCAATATTATTTGAGAAGTACAAAGGGATAGGAGATTGAGTTTACATAATAGTTGGATGAGTGAGATGGATTAATGCTTCAAATTATGTTTTGCTCCCCTTTGTATTATGTGTGGGTTGTTAGGTTTATGATTAAAATTGTTAATTTATATTATTTAATAATTTATGATTTGTTTTAGGAAATTGATTCTTGTTCCTATCAGAAAAATGGATGTAGAAGGTAAAAGAGTGAACATGTTGGTTCCTATAAGAAAATTGGTTGTAGAAGCTAAAAGATTCAAAGTATTATAAATGTTGTTGAAAATATAATCAATGTTGAAAAAAAAATATAACACATGATTGCATGTTTCTTTTGTATCATTTTACAAATGAAATATTTGATTATTTTTTGTAATTGATCTTGGATTCTCTACTTATTTCCTTTAATCTTGCAAATAATTGTCCATGTTATTTATTGAGAGACTATTTATTAACTAGTATAATTATAAAATAAGATTTAGGTTTTTTTTTGGCGAAAGTCAAAGGGCCTTAATATATAATATATAAGGTTTTCAAAGTAAAAAATTTGATGAAACATGCTCTTGATAGTTAGGTATGTGATGCATGAGCATCTTGGGTTCTTGGCAATCCTGTATCAACCAAAAATATGTTTGTTTTGGTTTGGTATCTTGTTGGAGACTTCTCAGTAAAGTGCTCGATAACTGCTCCTGTTGGTCGGTTGAAGGCTTTTTGTTTCACTTCTCAGGCTCGGTTACTTGTGGTTCGGTTGGCTTCACTGACAGGGTATTTGTGGTTATTCTTGGCTACTTGTTAATTTTCACTGAATGGTCTCTAAGCTCGGTAGTCTTTCTCACCAAGTTGGTTTTCAGATGTTGGATCTTCTGGCCGACGTATGCATTTGATTTTCATAGTGTAATTAATGTTGGGGTCTCTCATTGGGATGTGTGTGGACCTAAATATGGGTCTTTTCGATTTCCTATGTTGGACCTTTGGTGCCGACCTCTTATGTGGTCTCTTGTATATATTTAGTTTCTGTTCTTAGATTTGGAAACAATTCTTAGGTAGAGAAGAGATAAAACATTTGGATCAAAAGTATGTGACCTCACATGTATGAAGATTAATCTGTAAAAATCTGAATGTATATGGCTAAAACTGGGAAGGCCTTACAGTTCGACATGTATGATGTTTATTGAAATAATAATAATTTTCTTCTTTATTTCTCTCACTTTCTATGTTATGCTTCTGAGTTGTTCTGCAAGTTGGTTTGGATAGCTGGGAGTTCCTTGGGCCCTATTTATCCTTACCCTCCTTGCGTTAGTATGTTGCAACATCCCCAAAATGAACTATGATCATACAAAATTTCATCCCATACATAATACCCCTAAAATTGAAGCTTGACCTGACAAAAGAGCTTCACAAATCTTACATAGCTTATGTATAACAGGATTTCAACAAGAAAAGTATCCCCTACCTATTACAAGACCCATGACTATAATTGGATTAAATTTACATATGATTAGTGTATATAGATATTAGATAAATGCCCCTACATCTAAGAACCATTGAAATAAACTGTGGAGACCATCTTTTACTCCTCCGTGAATTTTGTTCTCATCTTGTAGATCTTGTGGATCAACCACTGTAGAATGTGTTGGAATGAGGCTGTTGAGGTTCAATATGAAAGTAGGAAGGAGATGATGAGAAGAACTAGCATTTTCAGGCATGTTAACATCTGGATTCTCTTGCCTAGCTAGAATAGAAGGAAACATGGCCATAGTTGAACTTCACTCACTATGCTCATGAGCATAATGCCAATAAGACATTTACTTTCCTGCGAATTTTTTCTATAAGATTTAGATTACTATAGTAAATTTCAAAAATAAATTTTTTAATATTTGATTTGTATTATTTTTGTTATTGTGGTGGTGGATTTAATCCCACCTTCATGACCAACACATCATTGAGTTACACATGAATATTTTAAAAGGGTTGGTTTTGATATAATAGATAGTCATTCTCTAATACTAAAATTTTAACCAATGGTTTGAATTATAGATATCTTAAAATTTAAGATTTTGTTTTAATTTATGATTTGAATTATAGAAAATCAAAGTCATTGGGTTCAATTAACTCAAGAGTTTGTATCTTAAGGATTCTAATTTAAAAGAGGCTTTTAGAGCTTTCATGGATCTTGTTACTTTATATAGGACAAGGTGTTTGGATTTTATAATCCAAGATGATATTTTATTTAGTGGAGGGTTGTTGTGCTTTTCAAATATTTCCATGGGGGACAACTTGATTAAGGAGAACCATAGTGGAGGATTGGTTGGACACATTGGTCAAGATGAGACCATTGCTCTTGTTAGTAAAAAATATTATTAGTCAATATTGCATTAAGATATCTACAAGTTTGTCTAAAGTTTTAGAGTATGTCAGATGGAAAAAGGAAAAATTCAAAATACAAGGCTATATTAGCTATTACTTGTACTAGACAGGCTATGGGAGGATATTGGTATGTATTTTTTTCTTAATTTACTAAGGAATCAAAGAGGATATGATTCCATTTTTTATGGTGGTGGATAGATTCTTGAAGATGACACATTTTATTCCTTGTAAAATAATAATGATGTCGTTCATGTTGTAAAGTTATTTTTTAGATAGGTGGTGAGATTACATGGTTTATGAAAGAGCATAGTTTCAGATTGAGATACAAAGTCTGTTGGGTATTTTGGAGGACATTGTGGAAGACGTTGAAGATGTTTTTAGTCTAAAATCATTTCTATTTTTATCTGTGCCAAAATTTTTATAGTATCAATATTTTTTTATCACACCCCATGTTCCATAATTAAGATAGAAGAGAGCTAAGGAGTAGAATGATGGATCACAGAGTGTGATCCAAAATATTGATATTATAAAATTTGGACAGTTCAAACCAGAAATGATTTTCTACTATTGCTATAGACTATGAAAATCCAATGTCTTTAATTGATATATTTGAACTTCAGTTCTACACATAGACAAAAGTGGTGAAAATGAGTTTGAGTAACCCACTGAGATGCTTAGTAGGATATTAATCTAAGTGATGGGATTTTATTTTACCATAGATATAATTTTCTTACAATGATTCTATCAAAAGGAGTACTAGTAAATCACCATTCTGGATTCTATATGGAAGTAGTCCAAGAATTTCTTTAGAGTTAAGAAAGATGAACAATGCAAAAATGAAAAGTACTAAAGTTGAAGACTTTGTAGAAAACCTAAAGAATTTACATAAAAAGGTGAGATGGTAGATTAATCAGATGAATATTTAGTAGAAGGATAAGGCATATCAGAACAAGAGATACATAGAATTTTAGATTCAAGACGAAGTCATGAGTAACTTGAGAAAAAATAGGTTTCTAGTTCACACACAAAATAAGTTGATGAAGAAGTTTGGGTCAAGTAAAATCTCAAAGAAACATGATTTAGGAAATGCATATGAGGTAGAGTTACCTAGATAAATTAAATTTTCACATGTATTTAATATTTAATCTATTTGATAGAGTATCATGTAGAAGAAATTGAGAAGGATTAACAGAAGCATAGTGGAATATTTCAAAATCTATTTCAAAAAAGGAGGAAATAGAAGAAACTTTGGATACATGTATGGGTTGAAGTATAAGAACATGCCAATATGAAGAATATTTGGTTAAATGCAAAGGAAGGCCTATTGAAGATTCATCTTTGTTATATAAGGTTGAGGATGGATGTCTTTGTTTCCCTCTAACTCCTGAGACTTGATAAGGTCACTACACAAATTACTTCGTGTGTCTGATGCAAGAGCATCTAGGCTGTAAGAGAAATATTGCATCACCCAAAACTATTCTCTTTTTCAATAATGGATAAAATAGAAGGGTTACTATTTTTAATAAGTTAGTATTTGTGGACATATTGACACAAAATGTTACATAGATCTCTTGAATGATGAAATAGAGCCAATAGCGAAGAAATCACTTCAATATCATTTAGCATTTGTGGGATATTAGTAAAATATTAATTAAAAAATATTGAAATCCAAATTTGAGGCACTTAGAGGCTCCGATTGGGCTTGAAAAGTGGCCAAATTTTTTTTTCTATAATAGCCACAACTTTGTGAACAAAAATCTTCTTGAGAGCTTTCCAACAATGTATTATAATTGAAAATAAAACAACAGGATAACAAATTATGACCTTGAGAAATTGTACTATCAAAATGCAAATTTCAAAATATCTTCCATAGCGGAAACATTGACAAATTGGACTTCTAGCACTTGAATTGAGGCTTAAAGTTACTAGAATATTCTAGGATGATTACACATTCAAGATAAAGAAGGAAAATGAGAGTTACAAAGGATAATTCAAAGTATAGATTATGGTTCTGTCTGGTATATTTTTTTGTAATTAGAAATCCCATGTTGTTGTAGCTTGTAATTTTACTAAATTTTATAATTTCATTTCATTAAGATAATATATAAAATAAGTGTTAGTTCTTCCTTGCATTTTCTATTTATAAATATTTTTTGTTGTCATTTTTGGATTTGAAAGGGGAGTGCCCTTCATCATATCTACTTCCTAAGATCATGTATGAGGGTTATGCCAAATACACCCCCATCCCCATGCCCCATACATGGGAGAAATTCCTAGGAGATAAATATATGATAAAAAGTATATAAGTGTACTCTTATTCCTTGAGCCTCACACATGTTAGAACATATCTAGTAGTCATTGATGATCATATTCTTCCATTAGTATACAAAGGAAATAGTTTCTGAACAATCTGTAACATGATCACCGAAAGACAGGATTATAGTGCAACCCGACAAATAGGTTATAATGTAAACTGACAACACAACCTATAGAGTAACCCGACAGAGCAGTTAACAGTGTAAACTGACAGACAAGCTCACAGAGGAACCTGATAGACAAGTTCATAGTGAACACCAACAGTCAGTCTACAGAACAAACTGAGAAGGAGAATGTCTACAGAGACATCACCGAGGAAAGACTATAGAGAAACCCGAGCACCAATCTACTAAGAGACAACTTCAATTATGAGAAATGTGGATCTGAGTTACACGTCAGATAAAACACTTAAAGTTTTATATTTAGATTTAAAGATTATCTTTAAAACCATTTCTTGAGGGACAAGCAAAGCAAATGTAATTCTTTTAATCAGTCTACCTTATTGTAAACATGCAAACTCAGAGATCAAGGTCAAGTTGTAAACCTTTGATCATAGAGTTATCATTGAAAAGTGTGAATTCTATTTAGGTCAATTAATTGTATAAATAGATTTGTAATCAATCAGAACAATGGATGTGATGATGATTGTATCTATAGAGCACATCTATGGATCAGATACAGAGTTTCATGCAGAAGGACAACAGAAGATGAAATTAGTTATAAAGAACAAGATTCAAGGCTACTGAGAAGAACAAAGGTATTATTCAATCACTATAGGTGATACATAATATTGTAAACTTTAAACGATCTATACTCAACAAATCAGGATTGCATATAATTAGGTCAATAAGTATTTTTGACTACATTCTAACAAGTATAGAAAATAGAAGAAATCCTTTTAGAAGGTGGATTTAACAATCCTTTTAGAAGGTGGATTTAACAATCCTTTTATATATCTCTTGACCGAGAGCACACTAAACAGTGTTGCTAAACCTCTTAACAGAGTAGACCTTAGCCATTCTAAACAAGTTACTCCTAACAGAGTAAGATCATTAGAAGTGATCAAACTTGTAAGCCTTAACCAACACCTTCCATTCTGTAGATAGTGAAGCTTTGTGGGTTTCATCCCCACCGCAGTTTTTACCTTCTAACATGGGTTTTATGCATTACCAATTCTTGTGTCATGTGTCATTACATTTCATGAATGTTTACATGCAAGTAATTTTATGATTTTATACTACATGTAGAAAGATAGAATAACATCTATGGTCGGTAATGCAAGGAATTGATTACTAAAGGATTAAAGGTTAATTGATAAAAGTTTTAAGGGTACTGATTCACCCCTCCCCTCTCAGTCCACACCATTCCATTATTCAACCAATTGGTATCAGAGCTAGATCTCTTATTTGGAAAATTTTAAATCACTTGAGAGAAAATATCATACAATGGAAAGGTATAAGCTAGACAAGAATATTGAGAGTCAGAAGTTGCAGATACACATCTTCTATGAGAAATACAAAGAAGAAAGAATCAAGATGAGAGAGCTACTAGATGAAAGAAAGGTTATGGCATCTTGCTATAATGAAATTGATTATCATGATGAAGAGATACCTAATTTATTTGAGTCATCATGATCTACATCTTGCAATTTATCAGACACATCTGAAGGAAGCATTACAAGTCCGAATGAAATTAGTCAACATCTAGTTGGACAAGTGAAATCACTGCAAATCAGTCAAGAGACATAGATGGTAAGGATGATTACTGTTATGAATAATGCTAGACAAGCTGAGCAAGAAAGAACACTAGCTATTGATGCTAGGAGAAAGATCACTAAAAATCTACAAGAGAAAGAATCAGAAATACAAAGACTTACTGAACATCATCATGAGATCACCAATCAGATAGTTCTTATGAGTCAAGAGGAAAATCGAATGAGCATAGAACTCAATGGGAAATTGGAAGCTATTGGTGAGCTAAGAGAAGAAAATGAAATACTGGAGCATGAAGTAAGAATTCAGCAACAACACAATGATATGATTAAGAAAGATGAAGAAAGTACAAAAAGAATGGATGATTTTCTGGATGGACAAAGAAGCTTCAACAACAATACTAGTCTAGGGTATACCAAGCATGGAGAATCACCATAACAAGTTGATCAAATAGATGTATACACAAATCCAAGACCAAGGAAGTAGTCATGCAATGACTGTGGAAAACCAGGCCACACATGAAATGTTTGCAGGAGAAAAGCTAGAGGTATTCCTAAATTCACATCTACATTCATAGGAAATTGTTATAACTGTAATAAGAAAGGACATAAAGCACATGAATGCAAATCTAATGTGAAACAAAAAAAGCATGAAACCTACATGGAAAAATATTTTCCTACTTGCAAAATGCATGGGCACACATCTCTTGAATGCAGGAAGAAGAAAAAGCAAGCATGGAAGCCAAAAGAACAAGAAAATCCTTATCAACTGAAAATAGTCGGTAACTCATATGTTTGGGATTACAACACATGAACAAAAAGCATAGTATGTGGTATATATGGACGCATAGCTACAAACTGCATGATAAAATGGATGATAAGGTCTAAAAGCTGGACTAACCCCAAAATGGCGTGCTAACACTGTCATAGGGTTGGTCATCTAAGCAAGGACTGTAGAGACCAAGTGATAGAGACAAGCACTTTTGCAAATGGAAATACCATTGAAAACATTAGGAGAATGAGAAACAAAATGTGGAGGAAATCTACAAACATAAATGATGCTGGACCAAGCAATATAATTGGTGAGACCTTATCCAACTGATCTGGTGATATCGCCACCCCCACCTAAGAAGAACAAGTAAGTATGGAACTGCACTATACTAAGCTATATTTTACATCAGTTCCAATATACATTGATAATATGCCAAATTAGCATAAATAAAGATGCACTATGGTATTACTTGTTATGAATTTGTGAATCCAATATCATTGGTCAATACATACTGAGTATCATCGGTATACATATAAAAGCTAAGTTGTTAATGTAAAATGAGCATCATCGGTAATCATGTAAAAGACAATGTAGTCTTCAATCAATACCGAGCACCATCGGTAAACATGTGAAAGGTCAATTGAATTGACACTTATCCTGAGCATCGCATTCTCACCAAGAATGAAGTTAGTATGTTCCCTGAGCGAATCCATCTTCAAACAAAAAGAAGTGGGTAAAAGAATTTATTTCACTACTTAGGGCATCATCTATAAAAAGGCGATGGAAAGGGCTCATCCATTCACCATGTGATTAAGAGAAAAGATCACAATGAAACAAAGAGAATAACATTGACCAGATTGCAAAGTGACTTGAAAGCACATTCACATCTATTTAGATAGTTCAACAACAACTACAACAGGTCAAGTGAGTAACTAAGACTCACTGAGCTCACAGTTTATTTACAGGAAAATACCTAATTTCTTGAAACAATGGCAACCAAATCTCGTGTTTCCAAGATCAAGAATGCCAAAGATAAAAAGGTCAACCTAATCAAGAACACTACATGTGAAGAGCCTAAGCACATATTTTTCCTAGAGGTTGCTTCACAACCTGACATCTCTGGTGCGATCTCAAGCATACCACCTAGGGTTTTTCTAATTGAGGATGTCCGAGCCTATATCTACTACAAAGTTGCAAAAATTAGAGATCTCAAAGTTGAGGAAGCTTACAAGAAGCTTTGCATAGATGAAAACATCAAAGATGAACATAAACACATTGAGGTGAAAGGGCTGACAAATTCCCTAATGTTCATGAAGGAATTCAAGACCGAGTGGATCCGGATAGTTCTTAGCTAGGTACATGACCAAAAGATGTGGCTGGACAAGCCAAAATAGATCACTAAGGATGTAATACATGCAGTGACTGGTTATCCAGTAACCAACAAGGAAAAAGAACTCAAACATCCTCCTCGCCCCAACATAGAAAAGATGATAGGTGCAGTATGGGATGGAAGAGGATTAAAGGTAAATTCCATCACCGATCCAGAATTGAAATTCAATGCATGTGTGCTGGGATACAAGGTACTCCAAGCCAAAATATTAAACAACATTGCATGTGGAGCAGTTGACATTGTACAAAATATTGTAAAGAAGGGTCTACAATTGGATCTATCTGAGCTTCTACTGAAGCATCTAGAGGAGAACATAAGGACCATTAGATCAGAAAAATATAATTCATGTAAGTTTGGTTCACTCCTCATGTGTATATTCTTCTACTTTCAAGAATTTTTCCCATCTGTCGGTAATGTCAATTGGGACACTACCCGACTAGTGACAATTCAAATTAGTGAATTCATTAATTCACTAGGGAATAACTTTACATCAGTAATGGATGAATATTTCACCAGATTCAAGGATAGAATGTAGAAAAGGATGAGGATACCAGAACAATTGGTGGATCAATATAAAATGATATTTTTTTTATGGTGGATGCTGATACAACTTTGATCAAATTAGCTATACCAAGGATAGCATGGTTAGCACCACTTGACTATGAGATAAACATAGATTTAGCCACAAATTCTATTGAAGTATTATTGAATGAACCATTGGACAAATCATTACCAAGATTTGGCACCTATGAAGAAGCTAAGGATAGAATAAAAATATGCTTAGTTGTTAAAAATATAGACAGAAAGAAGACCAAAATGGTAAAGACACTTGAAAAGAAGTCGTCGGTTAATGAAGAAGAAACATAAAAAAAAGAAGCCACCGAGGGATAGTAACCCATCGGTGAAGGTGAAGAAGTGAGTGACTCCGAATCAATAGAGTCTGATGCAACACCCCCAAAGACACCAAGAACAACTGCTGCATCAAGAACAAGGAGTCAAACTAAAAAAAAAGACTCACCACCAGTTGAGAAAGGACAAGTGAGGACTTACAAAAGGAAGCCTTAAACTGGGAAAACATCAGAAACAAAGAGGAGAAGGAGATTAATTCAAAGCAAGGAAGATAAGGAAGACACTAAACATGATGAATAACCTAAAAAGAACAAATTTCTTACCACAATTGATGAGGTTGCCACATCAATCATCAAGTCAGCTAGAATATCTGATCCTAAGATTAGACAATGGCTAACTCTGAAACTCGGGGATCAGAATAAGATTGAAGAAGCCATCATCAAGACAATGTGTGTATTAAAATATATACCTATACAGTTTTATAAGATGATGCCACAAGAACTTCTAGACAGGTTATTAGCAAGGTGAAAATTTGCACTGAATTCTAAAAAATAAATAAGGGAAAGATCCCTAGTTTTGATTATGCCACCCGAGTCAAAAATGGAAGAAATTGGTGAAATGATGAAGTTGCATTCAAAGAAGTTCTCAGCAAAATTGAGAGCCTACAAAGTACTACATGGAAGCTTAATAGAGATTGAAAAATAAAGAGATGATACTTGGAGAAAAATACTCAATCCACCTACAGAGGATACAAGACCTGAGCAGGTAATATCCATTACCGAGACACATCACAATGAAGATAAAGAGGCCACACCGAGCCCTAAACACATCTTCATAAATGACACCAAGGAAATCAATCCAG
>MU226996.1:3643109-3679580 GCA_018584345.1 Thuja plicata
CAGATCAGTTTGAATTCAATAATTGCCTGTTTGATTTAGGACTTAGGTTTAATCAAGATTAGGGTTTCTTGATTAATTGCTGAGATTGGGGGTCTAGGGTTTAGGTGACCATTTTTAGGTGATTACAACAACTACCTCCACCACAATTGCAAAGAAAAAGAAGAAGAAGAGAAAAGATCCAGTTACATTGGATGAGATAATAGAAATACCTGACTGTGATCCTAGGACATTGGATCCAAAGTCACTTACAAAGTATACAGAGCTTTGTAAAAGGAAAGCTATACAAGATAAGCTTAAAAAGGAGACCAAGGACACACATGTACTAGAAACTATAAAGGATATACTAATGCAGATTGTACCTAATACCAACATTGATCAAAATGCTCCTATACTTGATCAATTATTAGTTCTTACCAAAGCCATCACATCACAAAATGTAGATGTAGAGAAGGCAATAAAAGAACATGCAGAGCATAAGTACCAATACAAGATAATAGAGAAAATCAGCCAAGAAGTGGCAGAGAACAAGGTAAAGCTATTTGATCTAGTCAATACATTAGAATCAATTATTTCAGAAGTTATAACCTTAGTTTAAAAGTTATGCACCATAGAGAAATTCACTAAGGAGAATAGTGAAAATATTGTAAACATAGATACAGATCTTAATGCTAGTGCACAAGGTCTCACAACCATTGAAAATGCATTTAAGTTGTATTATGACAAGATTATGCAAGAAAAAAGGTTGAGACTTGAGATTTTAGAGGAATAATCGAAACTCAGAGATGAGGTAAGCGAGCTCCAGGATCTACTACTACCAAATCTCACATTATTGTAACAACATATGACTTTGGCAAGAAAATTGATTGCCACCCAAGAAATGTCTGTAACAGAAAGCATATATGATATGCATGCAATAATCACCTTGGAAATAATGACCCTTGAGCATCTCAAAGAACAATGGGAAAAGAAAATAGAGGACATTCAAAAATCTCATTCCCAATTTTTTGACAAATTGTAAGTATCACACCTTTGTCATTATTATTAAAAAAGGGGGAATTGATATGATAAAAGGGGAAATGATGATAAGGTGAAAGGGGGAAATAAGGGGGAAATATATGTATAAAGGAAAGTGTATATACATGTACATATACTATACCAAGGCATTCACATAGGGGGAGTCATATTGACAAGGTAAAACACAGGTGTATATACTAAACATTTTAGTTTTGCACATATCAGTTTTTGATACTAATGTCAAAGGGGGAGATTGATGATCATATTTTACCATTAGTATACAAAGGAAATAGTTTCTGAACTATCAATAACATGATCACCAAAAGATAGGATTATAGTGGAACCTGACAGACAGGTTACAATGTAAACCAACAACACAACCTACAGAGTAACACGACAGAGAAGTTAATAGTGTAAGCGGATAGACAAGTTCACAGAGGAACCTGACAGAAAAGTTCACAGTGAACACTGAAAATCAGTCTATAGAAAAAACCAAGAATAAGAATGTCTATAGAGACATCACTAAGGAAAGAATACAAAGCAACCCGAGCACCAGTCTACCGAGAGAAAACTTTAATTCCAAGAAATGTGGATCTACGTTACACGTCAGATAAAACACTTAAGTTTTATATTTATCTTTACATCTTATCTTTAAAACCATTTGTTGAGGGACAAGCAAAGCAAATGTAATTGTTTTAATCAGTCTAACTGATTGTAAACATGCAAACTAGGAGATCAAGGTCAAGTTGTAAACCTTTGATCATAGAGTTATCATTGAAAAGCGTGAAACCTATTTAGGTCAATTCATTGTATAAATATATGTTTAATAAATCAGAACAATGGATGTGATGATGATTGTAGTCATAGAGAACATCTATGGATCAGATAGATCATTTCATGCAGAAGGAAAAAAACAGATGAAATTAGTTATAAAGAACAAGATTCAAGGCTACCGAGCAGAACATAGGTATTAATCAATCACTATAGGTGATACATCATATTTTAAACTTTAAAGGATCTGAACTCAGCAATTTAGGATTGTATATAATCAGGTCAATAAGTATTTTTGACTACATTCTAACAAGTGTAGAAAGTAGAAGAAATCCTTTAAGAAGGTGGATTTAACAATCCTTTTATAAATCTCTTAACCGAGTGCACACTAAACAATGTTTCTAAACCTTTTAACAGAGTAGACCTTAACCAGTCTAAACATGTTACTCCTAATAGGGTAAGATCATCAGAAGTGATCAAAATTGTAAGCCTTAATTGGCACCTTCCATTCTGTAGATAGTGAAGTTTTGTGGGTTTTATCCCCACCATAGTTTTTACCTTCTAATAGGGGTTTTCTGTATTACCAATTCTTGTGTCATGTGTCATTACATTTCAGGAATTTTTCTATGAATGTTTACATGCAAGTAAGTTTATGATTTGATATTACATGCATAAATATAGAATAACATCTATGGTCGGTAATGCAAGGAATTGATTACTAAAGGATTAAAGGTTAATTTATAAAAGTTTTAAGGGTATTGATTCACCCCTCCCCTCTTAGTACACACCATTCCATTATTCCAACAATTGGTATCAGAGCTAGATATCTTATTTGGAAAAGTTTAAATCATTTGAGAGAAAAGATCATACAATGGAAAGGTATAAGCTAGACAAGAATATTGAGAATTATAAGTTGCAGATACAGATCTTATATGAGAAATACAAAAAAGAAAGAATCAAGATGAGAGAGCTGCTGGATGAAAGAAAGGTTATGGCATCTCGCTGTAATGAAAAAAATTATCATGAAGAAGAGATAACTGATTTATTTGAGTCATCAGGATCTACATATTGCAATACATTAGGCACATCTGAAGGAAGCATTACAAGTCTGAATGAAATTAATCAACATCTATCTAGACAAGTGAAATCACTACAAATTGGTCAAGAGACACAGATGGTAAGGATGATTGATGTTATGAATAATGCTAGACAAGCTGAGCAAGAAAGAACACTAGATATTGATGATAGGAGAAAGATCACTGAAAAGCTACAAGAGAAAGAATAAGAAATACAAAGACTTACTGAACATCATCATGAGATCACCGGTCATATAGTTCTTATGAGTCAAGAGGCAAACTGACTGAACATAGAACTCAATGATAAATTGGAAGCTATTAGTGAGCTAAAAGAAGAAAATGAAAGACTGTAGCATGAAGTAAGAATTCAACAAAAACACAATGATATGATTAAGAAAGATGAAGAAAGTACAAAAGGAATGGATGATTTTTTGGATGGACAAAGAAGAGTCAACAACAATACCGATCTAGGGTATACCAAGCATGGAGAATCACCATACCAAGATGATGAAAAAGATGTCTACACAAATACAAGACCAAGGAAGGAGTCATGCAATCATTGTGGAAAACCAGGCCACACATCAAATGTTTGCAGTAGAAAAGCTAGAGGTATTCCTAAATCCACATCTACATTCATAGGAAATTGTTATAACTGTAATAAGAAAGGACACAAAGCACATGATTGAAGATCTAAGGTGAAACAACCAAAGCAGGAAACCTACATGGAAAAATATTTTCCTACTTGAAAAATGCATGGGTACACATCTCTTGAATGCAGGAAGAATAAAAAGAAAGCATGGAAGCCAAAAGAACAAGAAAATGCTTATCAACCAAAAATAGTCGATAACTCATATGTTTGGGATTACAATACATGGAAAAACTGCACAGCATGTGGTATATATGGACACATAGCTGCAAATTACATGAGAAAATGGATGAGAAGGTCTAGAAGCTAGACTAACCCTAGAATGGCGTGCTTACACTATCATAGGGTCAGTCATCTAAGAAAGGATTGCAGAGACCGAGTGATAGATACAAGCACTTTTTCCAATGGAAATACCATTGAAGACATCAGGAGAATGAGAAACAAAATGTGGAGGAAATCTACAAACACAAATGATGCTGGACAAAGAAATATAATTGGTGACACCTTATCCAATGGATCTGGTGATATCACCACCCCCACCTAAGTAAAAAAAAGTATGGAATTACACTATACCAAGTTATATTTTACATAAGTTCCAATATACATTGATAATATGCATAATTAGCATAGATAAAGATGCACTATGGTATTACTTGTTATGAATTTGTGAATCCAATCTTATCGGTCAATAAATACTGAGAATCATTGGTATAGATATAAAATCTAAGTTGTTAATATAAACTGAGCATTGTCGATAATCATGTAAAAGACAATGTAGTCTTCGCCCAATACCGAGAACCATCGGTAAACATGTGAAAGGTTAATTGAATTGACACTTACCCTGAGCATTGCATTCTCACCAAGAATGATGTTAGTATGTTCCCCGAGTGACTATGTCTTCGAACACTGAGAAGTGGGTAAAAGCATTTATTGCACCACTTAGGGCATCATCTACAAAAAGGTGATGGAAAGGGCTCATTCAATCACCATGCACTTAAGAGTAAAGAGCAGAGTGAAACAAAGAAAAGAACATTGACCAGATTGCAAAGTGACTCGCAAGAACATTCACGGATATTCAGATAGATCAACAACAACTACAATAGGTCAAGTGAGTAACTAAGAATCACTGAGATCACACTTTATTTATGAGAAAATCCCTAATTTCCAGAAAAAATGGCAACCACATCTCACGTTTCCAAGATCAAGAATGCTAAAGATAAAAAGGTCAACCTAATCAAGAAAACTACATGTGAAGAGCCTAAGTACAAATTCTACCAGAGGTTGCTTCACAACCTGATGACACTGGTGCGTTCTCAAGCATACCACCTAGGGTTTTTATAATCAAGGCTGTCTGAGCCTATATCAACTCCAAAGTTGCAAAAATTAGAGTTTTCAAAGTTGAGGAAGCTTACAAGAAGCTTTGCATAGACGAAAACATCAAAGATGAACATAAACACATTGAGGTGAAAGGGATAAAAAATGCCCTAATGTTCTAGAAGGAATTCAAGACCGAGTTGATATGGATAGTTCTTAGCTGGCTACATGACTAAAAAATTGATTGGATGAGCCAAAATAGATCACTAAGGATGTAATACATGCAGTGACTGGTTATCCAGTAACTGACAAGGCAAAAGAACTCAAACATCCTCCTTGCCCTGACATAGAGAAGATGACAGGTGTAGTATGGGATGACAGAGGATTGAAGGTAAATTCCATCACCAATCCAGAATTGAAATTTAGTGGATGTGTGTTGGGATACAAGGTATTCCAAGCCATCAGATAAACAACATTGCATGTGGAGAAGTTGACACTGTACACAAGATTGTAAAGAAGGGTCTACAACTAGATCTATCTGAGCTTCTAATGAAGAAACTAGAGGAGACCATGAGGACCATTAGATCAACAAAATATAATTCATGTAAGTTTGGTTCACTCCTCATGTGTATATTCTTCTACTTTGAAGACTTTTTCCCATCTATTGGTAATGTCAATTGTGACACTACCCGACCAGTGACAATTTAACTTAGTGAATTCATTAAGTCACTAGGGGATAACTTTACATCAATCATGGATGAATATTTCACTAGATTCAAGGAAATAATGTAGAAAAGGATGCAGATACCAGAACAATTGGTGGATCAATATAAATATGACATTTATTTCATAGTGGACACCGATACAACTTTGATCAAACCAGATGTACCGAGGACAACATGGTTAGCATCACTTGACTTGTAGATAAACATAGATCAGGCCACAAATGCTATTGAAGAATTATTGAATGAACCACTAGATGAATCATTACCAAGCTTTGGCACCTATGAAGAAGCTAAGGCTATATTCAAAATAGGCTTAGTTATTTGAAAGATATACAAAAAGAAGACCAAAATGGTAAAGACACTTGAAAAGAAGTTGTCGGTTAATGAAGAAGAAACAAAACAAAAAGAAGCCACCGAGGGATAGTCACCTGTCGGTGAAGGTGAACAAGTGAGTGACTCCAAATAAATAGAGTCTGATGCACCACCCCCAAATAAACCAAGGACAACTACTGCATCAAGAATATGGAGTCAAACTACTAAAGAAGACTCACCACCAGTTAAGAAAGGACAAGTGAGGACTTACCAAAGAGGAGAAGGAGATTAATTTGAAGCAAGGAAGATAAGGAAGAAACTGAACAAGATGAACAACTTGAAAAGAACAAATTTCCTACCACAACTGATGAGGTTTCCACATAAATAATCAAGTTAGGTAGAATATCAGATCCTAAGATTAGACAATGTCTAACTCTAAAACCCGAGGATCAGAATAAGATAGAAGAAGCCATCATCAAGACAATGTGTATATTCAAATATATACCTATACAATTTGATAAGATGATTCCAAAAGAAATTCTAGACATGTTATCTATAATTTGGAAATTTGCAATGAATTCTGCAAAACAAATAAGGGAAAGATCCCTAGTTTCAATTACGCCATCCAAGTCAAAAATGGAATAAATTGATGAAATGATGAAGTTGCATTCAAAGAAGTTCTCAGGAAAATTGAGATCCTATAAAGTACTACATGGAGGCTTAATAGAGCTTGACAAAGAAAGTGATGATACTTGGAGAAAAATACTTAATCCACCTATAGAGGATACTATTGATAGGTGTCTTGTGACTGGGTTTGCCAACAGAGGTAAGTTGTCATCAGGTACCGGGGTACCGGCCAACTTCGCTTGTAAAGGTTGTCCGGGGAAATGAGATTTCCCAGGCCTCAAAGCACATGAGAGTCAGGTCTCGACGGTGCAGGGATTGGTTGGGAGATGTGACTATTTTTTGAGGGGGATATCTAGTTATCTTCAACTCATTCTCTCTGGGGATTCAAGCAAGTGGGTTTCCTGCAAGCACGCATTCACTTAACAAATAAACTAAAAAAAGAACCTATAGGGTTATAAATATTTCATCTACCTATAGTTATGCTAAACATTCAAGACATAAACAATGTTCTAACACACTACACTAAATATCGAAGAAACATACAACCATCAGTTCATATTTTATCAGTATCAAAGGAAAGGAGGTCATTAATCTACTTTAAGTATCAGAGAAAAGGACATGAAGAACATAAAGCATAAAATACCGTTAACCCTAGAAGACAAAATGTCAACAACATCATTGAGAAAATTCTTCCTTCTTCATTAACATCTCTTCCAGCGAGTACTGGTGTGTGGTACAATGGTGGCTCTAGGGGAGCATCTAACTACTAAAAACTTAGAAACTATGGAGCATTGAGCTCTGCCACTAAGAACTGAGAAAACTAGATTTCTACTAACTGTGGATTGATAAATAATCAATTTCACTAACCCTTGGAATGAGGTCGGACCTATTATTTATACACATCTTTCTATCTAACCCTAACCCTAACTTATTTTACACTTTACAATAAATACATTATCCGGTGGCTGGTACTACCTGCGCTAGTCTACAAAAGACCTAGAGATGGAATAGGTCTGACATGTCAGAAGAATAAGACAAGAGAGGTGGAATGGAAGAATCAGCCTTGAGAAGAGAGCCAAGAAAGAGAGAGAAGAAATTTGATCCCCTGGGGATTGAGGCTACATGCCTCATAAATGGGAAAAGTGGCACCCTGTCTTCGATGCGCTAGGTGTATCTCTGAAGTGGCACCTTGGGAAGACCATCTGTTAGAAGACCTCTTTCCAATCCAACATGACTTGATGTAGCTATCTACTTTCTAACAACCTTTGACAACCTTTATTAACTGCTACCCACCCTTTGGAAACCTTTATTAACTGCCTTGAAATTGATCGGTCAGACTTGGGGACCGGGACATGGGTCACTTAAAGAATAAAGAATGTAGGATCCAGAACTTTAGGGTCTGGGAACTTGCATTCCAAAATAATAAAGAATGTAAGACACTTTCCTTGAGTTTTCTCCAGCACCTGGAGAATCTCTATTGTTGTTTACTATCATTGAAGGTCTGGAGGAGATAGGAAATTCCATCTTCATCGATGTCTTTAAGGCCAGCCCACTGCTACTTGGCCACTTCAATCTGTTCTCCTAGGTCTAGAATATTGTTCTTAAATTCTTTAGCCATCTTTGCCTCATTGTGACCACTGAGTATCATGTGAGTTATTTTCATCATTTTAGCTCCATCTATCCCCTCCGAGGATTGATACCTTGATTCCATTAATTCATCAAACTTCCCCAAAACATATTCCTCCAGCGTTCATGTGTCAGTGCTAAATGAATCAGCTCTGGAGACCTTAAAAAAAAGACTTGTATAAATTGAAAGAATATTGGACTGCATTGACCTTATCATGTAGAGTCCCCACCAGTTTTGATTACCCCCAATGTAAGGTCAAGTTTGGAGTGCTGGGTCCTCACAAAATCAAATGACTCTTCTCCTAAAATTCTGGACTCGGAGACAATCTCTTCTCCGAGGCCAATGAGTTCTTCTAACTCAAACTTCCATGTCTCATAATTCTCGATGTCTCCCTCCCATATGCTAATGGTGGTTTTGGCCTGGTGTAAGATGTGGTGGGCCACATATAAATCTGGGAGTGTGGACACCAGGAAACGCTGG
The DNA here is from genome assembly GCA_018584345.1 of Thuja plicata. Taxonomy (NCBI): domain Eukaryota; kingdom Viridiplantae; phylum Streptophyta; class Pinopsida; order Cupressales; family Cupressaceae; genus Thuja; species Thuja plicata. The sequence continues at coordinate 3,651,702 of MU226996.1, forward strand.
ACGTTTCCCAATTGCAAGGCAACCCATTCATCAACCGCTTGGGCCTTCTTCTTCATCACCCGTAATGAGTCTATATCACTCTATGGAATTAGTGCATTTGACGTAGAGGCTCCCATAGGAATAATGTTAATGGGCCAGGCCAACTTAGTCAGCAACCCCATGAGGTTTGCAATTTTCTCCTTTTTTGCCTTGAACTTTTGAGCCTCTTTTTCGTAGCGAGCCTCCACTGCCTTTTCTTCTTCTTTCAACAGGTCCAATTCACCCTATTTTCCTCTCTTCCCCAGTGACACTTCTATGACATTGTAATCTCTGGCCTCAGCCGTTGCCTCATCTGCATCCAGGGAAGGTGTCGTGATTACTGTGACTATTTCTTTGCCTGGCTCGGTTTGAAGAGTGTGAACCGTCTAGGCTGTCTTAACCTTAGGTGGGTTCTATGCCTGAGAAATCATCTCTGCCAAATAAAGATGGGCTCTGGGTGTTGATGGGGCCTTTCTCTTTTGAGATTCCACCAACCACTGTGGTGGTAGGGGTGGCTTTGCAGCCAAAATCTGCTCCTGTGACTTCTCCCCGATATCCTATTGTACCCTTTCAATAGTATGAGTCTCCTCTGACTCCTCTGTATCTTTTGACTCACCGGAAATGTTTTCCTCAGTGATACCTGTATCCTTTACCCTATCATCTATATCCTTAGCAATATTTGGGTCCTCATTATTTGTCTCAGGGTTTTCTTCTTTGTCCTGTTGCTGTTCTTCCTTGGCCTCTATTGCTAGGGTGTCTTCTTCTGCCAGTACATATTTTGGTAGTGGGGGAGAAAATAGGAAGGGATTCAACATTTGGGCCATAGTGATTACCTCCCCAAATTTTACCTTTGGGAGAGGCATTTGGAACATGATGGTTGGGGTCACGGTTGTTCCCATAGGTTCTGTTTCCCCAACTGATGCTGTTTGTTCACTTTTCTTCTGTTGGCTTGAAACTCCCACATCTTGTATTTTTGGGACTTCAAAGGAAATCTCTTGTTCCCCTCCCATTTCTTCTTCTATTTTTACCTCCTACTCTTGCGCAGGTTCCTATTCTGGAGCTTCCTCCCGTGCGACAATTTCTCCCCTGGGTTGTATGATGTCTCCCTCCAAATTCCCAAATTTGTCAGCCTTGAATACATCATCAAATTCTTCTTGAGGGGGAGGATTTTATGAGACATGAGCATGCTCTTGTTCTTTCTCCAGCTTCAGGGAGTTAGAAGAAATGATTTCTACTTATGGGATTTGTGGCATCCCCAGCTCTGGTTCTGTCGTTGGCTTTGGATTAAGCCTTTTCTTTCGCCTGGTAACTAAAGGAGGCCCCGCATCCCTTAGGATTGCCTGCTCCTCTTTTTCATCCATTCCTATCACCCTGACCATTAATGCTGCTAATGAAGGGGAAGAGGGAGGACGAACAGGTCCAGTCATGAGCACTGGAGTGGCCAATCGCGTGATTAATTTTTCCCTCATCTGCTGGGAGGCCGCTATCAATTGTTTCAGTTGTTCTTTTATGGGGGTCTCCTGTAGGGTTTGAGTTTCCATTATTATTTTTCCCCTATCCTCTCCTTGTGAAGAGGTTCCAGCCCTGAAAGTTAGCTTTTGTACCGTCGGGCCAGCCTTGCGGGTACTCCTGGGGCATACTCTCTTAAAGTATTCGTGGTTGCACTCGACCATGTTGCGAGTGATTTCCTCAATGTTAGGCCTCTCCTGGGAATTTCAGTTTACTGGTGGGAGGGCCATCTTGTCAATCCCCTTTGCCTTGTACTGGGGATCTATTATGGGTCCGGCGTCTGAGAAGTCATCTAGAAATTTCCTGAGCTTCAACCTTTCCATCATCCCCATGGTCATCTAGACGTAATGCCAGCTCCGGACTTCAACATCATCTTGGAAATCTTCCCAGAAGTCCTCCATGTGAAATTAGTGGGGCTCTGATGCCCAAGGAAGTGCCAATGCAATTTTACCAAGAGGATCAAAGTTCTTCCATGCTAGATAGAATTTTGCCACGTTTAGGCTCTTGAGCTTGATGTCTGTCTCCTTGGCTGCGACCAGACTGCACAAGTAATTCCCACAAGTGATCAGGAATGGAATATTTGTCACCTTCTTTAGAGCTTAGAAGGCATGCAACTCAAACATCTATCTGTAGTATTCTATGAGGATTATTTATTTCCCACAATGTTTGGTCAACAAGTAAGGTTTTCTAGAGAAGCCGATTATCTATATGTAGGTATGTTGCTGGAATTGGATGTAGTAATGGCCATAACTTTTGATCAGATCTATTGCCTCCTTAGAGAGGTGGTACCCTACATCCTGGATAGGCATGAGAAGATTGTAGTAGATGAAGGCATCGTTCACCCAACATAAGCTGGGGAAACTATCCTCCCATTGAATTTGTGGGAAATAATCCTAGGGAGGCTTTTGACCTGGGCTGATCCCAAGTACACCTCATGTGAGAAGCCCATTGGTGATGGGTTGTTGTTGTGCTAAGGCCTAGAGAACATAAGAGGTCATATAGAATTTATGCTTTTGAGCCACCTGAAGGAATTGAGAATCTACATGGTTAGAGATAATGGCAGCCCAATCAAAGTGTTCCCCGCTAGTGGTGATGCCAAGCAAAAAGTAGTACATCCACCCTAAGAACTCTTGGGCACGGGGTTTCCCAAAGATCTGGCATAGTGCTATCATCCCCATCTGCATACTTTCTTTAAACTTAGACCGGGGGATCTCTGATTTCATTTTATTGGGGTCCCTCTTCAGAGTCTTGAGCCAATGGTTGTTCATGTATTACTAGGATGCGACCTCCAGCTGCTGCAATTTATCTAAGGCATTAGATTTGGTAACGATAGCTAGGTTATCAAACTGAGGAATCCCCAAACCTACCCGAAAAGTAGCGGCGTCAAGAGACACCATGTGGGTGGGATATTCGGTCGGGACCAGGGCTGCGAGCATGAAGGCCCAGATAGAAGAGTTGTAATGTGCCACAAGTGTGAGAATGAGCTCTGGGGCTTGCACCGAGCATGGAAAATAGGCAGCCTTTAGAATCCCAAAATCCCCGACGCTGATCACCAGTAGATCCATGGACTATCGCTGAATGAACATTATCTTGACCAGGGCCTCCATCTTGGCCCACATTCTGACATTGGTGTTGGTAATTAACTAAACTTGGGACTCAATCTTTGATCCCATAACGGTATTGTCCTTCAGGTAGTTCATGCTGAGAGGCAATTTTTTTAAGGCTCTCTCAATTTTGGATCTGATGGCTGCCCTGGTGACCGCTGTGGAGGGAAGTTCTGGACTCCCGGGTGGTGAAGATGCGAAAGCCTCAGACATAATGAAGGCATGTTGTTCTAAAAACTTGCAAGGAAAGGTGACCATTAGAATTTGTAAATAAATAATATTTAGGGTTCCAGAGATCTTACCATCGAGGCACGTCTTTTTTCTAAAAAGTTAGTTCAGGTTCAAAAATCTTGAGAAGTATATATATTTAATGCAAACTTAGAAAATTAACCCCTATCTGGGCTTGGGGGTTCCAGCATACTTAATGGGAGCAAGATGTGGGCTGGTGAAGACAAAAGACCCAGGGTCCAGAAAACTAACCATTGGAAGATGTGAGCGAAAAGTGAGCCATCAGGCCCACGCGGACGTCATGTGGCTTATGTAATAAATGGGGAGTTATGGAAATGGCTGCGCCAGCTGTCTAAACATGAAAAAAGTGGAGGCCACTTGGAAAACCTTAAATGAATACATGGGACATAAATGGATCATAAAGGCTGGCTGACAAAGGAGAGAGAAAACCACCTGGTTGAAACCAGTCGAGAGCTGAGTTTCAACCGGGTGGTATTATGTCTGGAACAAGCTAACAAATTTTGGATGAAAAGGTAGACAAAGAATGGTGAGCTTGATGCAAGACCGAACAAATATACACTAAATATACACCTAAATACAATAGGGCCAAAGGGTATATACTTGGAAAATGAAAGGATATACATCAAATACACTAAATTTACAGCAGAACAGAAACACATAATGACAACCCTATACAAAACAATGTAGAAAATGTACATCATATACAATATCTATATTATCCTACACCTGCACAAAGGTCAGACAACCCTCTGGCAGAGACCACCCACCAACGGGCGGTGAACTAGATGACCAAAACACAGAAACAACACGAACAAACAAGACAAAAAATGCAAATAAAACACAACAAAAAGCAGGAAAATGAAGGAAAGAAACAGAGACACTAACCTAAAATCTAAATAAAGGCAAGGAAGGAAAGGCACGCTGGATGCTCTGCAATAGCTTCCACCTCCAAGTGATCACCAACCAACACCGAAAATAACTTGTAATTGCTTAGAACAACTCAGGATAACTCACACTTAATTCTCACTCAAATCGCTAAGGAATCGGTCTGAAATTGCTTAAGTGTTTTTAATCATGATAACTGTGAAAATGACAGGTGATTCCTATTTATACTCAAGGTAAAAAGAAAGTTACCTTTCTTTCTGCAAACTCTGGAACAGGCAGACCTTCGGACTCCAGGTCTGTAGATTCTGTGTGACCATACCTTTTTACGAAAAGAAGACATCGTGATGGAGAATCCTAGAGTCCGAGGTCTGGCTCTTGGAAAAGAAACAACCAACTTTGTGACCGGGTCTGAGAGACACAAGGGACAAAAACATAGAGAAAAACCAACACCATAGGAAAGAAAAACCAGAGAAGGAAAACAAAGAAACAAAGGCAAAAAGACAAGGCAAGAGCCAAAAGCAAAAACAAAAAGGGGGACCCAACATTTTGTACACAAAATTTAGGGATAGAGATGCAGAGAATAATAAATGGTGACTATTTGGGATGAATGCCTTAGTACATTCAAGAACTACAGAATCTCTGGTTAGCAAAATTGAAACAAATCGTTACTGAAAGCATCTTGCTCGTAAGGTGTGAAACATCTGAGAAAATCCGGCCATACACGATCCAATCCGTGATCCTTTCATTAGTGGTGAAGTGTGTGCTTTGGGAGGAAATCAAGCCGATGACCTCTAGGAGAAGCAGAGAGGAGGCACTAAGTATATCAAACCCCAAAGTCATCAAATTCACTCGTTTCTCCTAGAGACCGGAGTTTCATCCCATTTATTTTTTTTTCCTTGTTATTTTGTACGTTTCTGGGTGGGAGGGCGGTACTTATTTCACCATCAAGCTTAAGCTTAGATAAATTCAATGTCAGTACTTCTTTCACCCTTCTGCCCACCTTAATATGCTGAATGGGGGAGGAAAAATCTAGATCTGGAAAGAATCTTTTAAAATTTCAGACTTGGGTCAACCAACTAGTGCAACCGATCTACCCTCGATGTGTCCGATTACTTGTTCCTTGATTCTTTATTTCACTGACTACCAGAATTACGGGGATAGATCCGATGAAGATTAATCATAATTTTCTATCAAAATTGTGAAATAACTCTGGAGACCGGACCAATTCCACCATGCTAACAATAGATTCTTAAGTTCACCGCAGCGCCAAAGGCACCATCCCAGAGACTAGATGTTATGCGAAGCATACCAGTCCTCACAAGAGGGGGAGCAAAATGCTAGAACCTAAAAAGAAGACAAGAAAAGAAAAGACAAAGTAAAAGAAAAAGGTGGCCATAGAAGATGACCAACAAGACTATTTACAAAGCAAGGCACCTCCCAACGAGGCACCGGGAAAAAAATATTTACAAGCAAGAGACTTTACATAAAATACAACTTTGGGCAAACCGACCTCATTCGAAGTAATGTTTGAGAAACTCTCCATTGAAGGGCAATGGGATAGGTTCTCCAGTCATGGTATTGAGGTAGTAGGTATTTTCCCCGCAGATCTCTGAGATTAAGTATGGTCCAAGCCAGAGCCATTGGAACTTGGTGTGCTTTCTTTTCTTTTCCCGGGCCTTGTCCCACAAAAGGACTAAGTCTAAAATTTGAAAGGCCTTGTATTGGACTCTACAATCAAACCATCATTTTACCACTGCTTGGTGACATGCGAAATGTTCATGGGCTACATCTCATTGTTCCTCCATCCACACCAGATTCAGGAGACAAACCTCCACAATGTTATTCCGGTTACCGAATTCCTACATAAACTGCAAAACTGGGATCTGTAAGTTGATTGGGGATACTGGGTTCTGGCCATAAACCAGATGAAATGGGGACGTTCCTAGAGTAGCCTTAATTCAAATGCAATCTTCCTAGAGGGTGAATCTCATCTTTTGGTGCCAATCCTGGGGATACTGTTCTAACAGGTGTTTGATCACTTCAATTAGATTTTTGTTCTTTGATTTAGCAACACCGTTCCCTTAGGGGTAATAGTTGCTGGAAAAATTTAGAGTGATCTTTCAGTCATAGGTCCATTCAAGTAGTTGCTCTGAAGAAAACACCAGACCATTGTCACACACTATAGTGAAGGGCATTCTGAATCTTGTGACGATGTTTTCTTCTAGGAATTTGATAACTACGTCTGCGGTGTTGTTTTTGTAAGGTATGGCTTCAGACCACCGGGTGCAGTAATTGGTTGCGGTTAGGATGTATCAGTGGTTGGAAGATGAGTTGGGGTTGATTTCCCTGATAAAGTCAAATGCCCATTGGGCAAAAGTCCTAGCCTCGAAGATTGGTTGTAAAGGCATAGCCGGGTTATGCTCATGATGTGCTGTGGTTTGGCAAGTATGGCATCTTCAAATGTGAGTATAAACATCTTTAAATATGTAGGGCCAATAATATCTAGCCCAAAGGATCTAATGGGTGGTGGCATTGACTGAGCCATGCCTAGTTCCAAACTGCCCATGGAATTTTTCAATCATTTTCATAGCTTGGTCCCTATCAATGCACTGAAGGTACACTCCCTCGTAATTCCTGTGATAAAGCGCAGAGTTTTTGATGATGAAGTGGGCACTTTTCATTTGTAGGGTGTGACATTTGTTGGGAGGTAACCCCTCTAGACATTTGTTATTTAACAATAAGTACACCAAATTGGTGTACCATGGGTCTCGAGTGATAGACTCCACTATTTAAGTTTGACATTCTATGTGGGGAGTCTCTTCTGCCATCGCTCGACTCAGTCCTTGGCCTCAGACTATCTTCATGGGTTGCATTTCTAAGTCATATTCCTTGAGGATGGCCATCCATTTCCCCCTATCTCTCACCCAATTCTCTCTACATCAGCAAAGATTTCATAGCCTGATCTAGGATGATAGCATGCACTTTGCTTCAGAGAATGTAATGCCAGAATTTCTTCATAGTGTGAACAAGAGCAAAGGCCTAGTTTTCCAATGATGAATACTAGAATTCAACATTCTTAAAGGGGAGCTCATAAAAGCTATGGGTTGTTCTTCCCCCTTGACCTTTTGGGTCTATACTGTCATGGCAGAATATGGTGAAGCAAAGGAGTAAATATAAAATGGAAGGGAGTAGTCCAGACTAGCCAAGACGGGTGCCTTTGTTATGGTTTGTTTAATCTAGGCAAACACCCACTCTACTTCAGGACTCCACTCAATTTTGGTATCTTTCTTCATCATCTCATTGAGTGGCTTTACTATCTCGGCGAATCGAGTGATGAACCGCAGGACAAATTTGATCTTTCCAAAGAAAGATCACATCTCTTTCTTGCTGCTGAGCATTTGTAAATTTAGCAGCACTTCAACTTTCTTAGGGTTGATAGATATACCCTTCTCAAAGATAATGTGCCTAGAAAAATTCCCTTTAGTGACCCCAAATATGCACTTCTTGGGGTTGAGGGATATTCTATACCAGCAAAATCTCTCACAAATCTAGGCGAGGTAGGTAGACTGGTCACGCCTATCTCGGGAAAAGATGGTCAAATCATCCATGTAGATGATTATGCACCAATTCACAAGGCCTTCAAATGTAATGTCCATAGCCTTTTGGAATGTGGCCCCTGCGTTAATCAAGCCAAAGGGCATCCTCTGATATGCAAACATTCCCCACTTGGTGGTGAATGCCATTTTATCTCTATCTTCATATTTAACCATGACTTGGTTTTATTCAAAGTACCCATCTAAGAAAGACATCATCTGTGACCCATTTACTATTTGCAACACCTCATCCAATGAGGGGAGACGGTGATTATCTTTCTTGGAGGCTCTATTCAAATTTCATAAATCCATGCAAAGGCAAATTTCACCGCTCTTCTTTCTAATAGGGACCAAATTGGCAACCCACGTAGTATGCCAGATTGGAAAGATTATCTAGGCTCATAATAGTTTTTTTACCTCTTGACAAATCAGAGGCTCGATCAGCGGGTTGGCTGGTCGTTGCTTTTGTAGAAAAGGCTTGGAATTAGGTTTCAGGGGGATGGTATGAGTCATAATGGATGTGTCGTATGTTTTCAAATTCTCATACCCCCATGCGATCATGTCTATGTATTCTCAGAGAACCGTGAGAATATTTTCCTTCTCTTTAGGGGAGTAGGAAGTACCAATGTGTATTATCTTTTCTTCACCGGGCTGGCCGATATTTACTTTCTCAAATTTTCGTCCCTCAGAGGAGGATGATATCTTTTCTCAGCCTCAAGGGTCCGAATCAAAGATACGTTCAAGCGCAACCATCCCCTTTAGGATGGTATTGGTAGGTAGGTCCATGATCCCATCATCTTCATCACCCTACCCAGTATCATCATGGTCTCGTTCCTCCACTATCTGGTCCTCAAAGACACCAACATTGGCCATGAAGGCTAGGATATGTTGATCATCCTCAAAAACCTGAAAGTGGGTGACATTATCTGGAATGGATGGGGTGGGGATCATCTCCATGGAAAATCTTTGGAGTTGTGACCTGGCCATGTGCTCAAGTGTGCTGGTAGAAACAACGAGGGCATCCGGGACATAATTCTACCTCCGAGGAATAAGATCAATGCCGAAGGCATAAAAATCTTCAATAAGGCTTCAAGCCTGATTGCGGTATGTGGCAAAACTTTTATCATGACATGTGTACTGACTTCAGACTTGTTTGACAATAAACTCTGAATCACCAAGAGCCCGAAGGCGGGTGATTCCTTTCCTTAATGCAAATAAGAGTCCAAGGACTAAGGCCTCGTACTCCATAACATTGTTTGTGCAGTTGAACTACAGCCTATAGGATGCGAGGAAGGATTTCCCTCACAGGTTGATTAATTCTACTCCAGCCTCATAACCCTGTTTGAACCGGGACCTATCAAACTTAAGGGTCCACAAGTCGTCGCTTGTAGTCTGGAGTTGGGGAGATGGAGCAAATTTTGGATTATCCTTGGGAGACTTGGGAGGAGTTTCCTCTTGCACTGGTGGTGCATGGGTGAGGTTTGCCTCTATGGTGATTTTGGGTTGAGATCCCTGAGGAAATGACACTAAAGAAGTGCTTCTAGTAGGAATACTAGATTCTAGGGAATCATCTATATGTTCTTTTTTCTAGAAGGCGTCAATGTGCCGGGTAGAAACAGAAAGGAAAGTGTCACACTCTAGCTTTGAATGCTTCTGATAATGTACCTGACACTAAGTGCCAGACAAGAGTGTAGCGGGGGTCCCTGTGGCACCCTGAGAGTTAACCTCAACCCTCAACTTTTCTTCTAGGTCTTGGGTTCTCTAAAGAACTATGGGATCTTCTCCCAGGGTGAAATCGAACGTTAAGATTTCAAGGGGGTGGTACACCCTGGGGGAAGTCTTAGAGAATAAGACCTTGTTAACCCTCCCAACTTTGGTAAGGGCCTGCTTCATCTGAATCTCTCTTTCAACCCATATTTTTTTGATTCTCCTTCCCAGGGGAGCCATAAGTGGGAGAAGTCGGTCAAAAAGTATCCATTCAAGGACTTAGACCAATTCTGACTTAGTAACATCCCATAAGTCTTTGGGATGTCCACCACTTGGATATTAATTATGCTAGCTATTTTGGTGTCCTGGATGAGTTGTATCTGGACATTTTTCAGTTCACCCACCATTTTCACAATAGTTTTATCCAATTGAATCACTACGCCATTAGATGGGGTGGGTTAGAATTTGAGCTTCTGGCATATGGATAGGGGCATGATGTTGCGCAAAGCTCTAGAATCTAATAGGCAGTTGTGTATGTTTTTGCCTTGTATGTTTAGGCCTATTAGGAATGGAGGATCTTCATTATTTCCCTAGAAGACAACTGCACTGGCTTCCTCAAAAGAGACAGTCTTGGGTGGGTGACTGACAACTTCCAAGTTTCCCAAGAGTTTTAGAAGAGACTTCTTCTACTTGGGATAGTTTAGCAAAACCTCCATCAAGGTCATGGAGATGGTGGTTTGTTCTAATGCCCTTATGATGCCAAATCTTCCTCCCAGGAATTGGTGGCTTCCCTCGGCCGGGTCTTTTGCTTGGTTAGAGCTAGAACCTTTTGGAGGGACAAGCTGGTCAGTTGTATTATCCCAGAGAGGAGTGTACTTAGGAGGCATGTAAATTGGTCCTTTACAAGCCTGGCTCTAGGTGTTGTAAGGAGCTTGAGGGTTGGTGAAGGCATTGGCTTCAAAGGCCAAAATTGATTCATCAAAGAATCCCTGTAGTTTAGATTCTTCTTCGTCTTCTCTGAAGGATCTGAAGAAGATGGTCTCACAAGTGAATGTACCATGAGTTGGCTCTTGTACAGGAGGCTCTGGGGGAGTATGGTTAGATGCTTGTTGTCTGTCTAGCTGGGAGATCATGATGACCTTCTCCAGCATGACACAATTTACCTCATTGTTAGAGCTTGTGTCATGCAATCTACACCAATTGGTCATGGGCTGAAATTCTATGACTGGTGTGAAATGGCATGGTCCAGCACCACTTTGTTGGCATTTTGGATTAGGGGTGGACCTCCAGTGTTCACATTATTGTTCTATTGCTGTTGGTTGGGCTAAGGCCCATTGTTGAAGTTTCTTCCTTCAACATTGTTGTTTCGCTGGCCGGAGAAAATATTCCCTCTTTGGGAATTAGAGTTCTGGGGTGCATAAGACCCCGCTTTTAGTTGACCCATGTCCATAGTTAGGGTGGACAATATTCACTGGAGGGACTCAACCTCGGTGGTCAGCTGAGTGTTTGTGTCACAATGTGACGGTTGTTGTTGTTGGTTCCCTGTGAAGGTAGTAGTATTTTTCAGAGTCAAGAGCGGCAATCCTCCAGTCGTGGGCGACTAGAAGAAAGGCACTCTAGATGGTTGTGTCTATTGTTGTTGGTTGGGCTACGGTTGGTTCCAAGGGAAAGATTCAAGACCTGATATTGCCCGAGTTTGTGATGGATAAACGTACCGGGCCTATTGGTCTATCGGCGGGGGTAGGGGATTTTTTGCCATCATGGGGGCACCCATTGCTAGATTGGGGTTATATCCCCCGGTGTACACAGTTCTGCAGGGGATCATATTGAAGGGCATGCTCTGCCCAATCCTGCTTGAGGATTTATTGGCCATGGGACAGTTCTAAGGCTAGGTTGTAAACTTTCACCAAAGTATCCCGGTCGCCCGGGGCGGTTGTTCTCCAGAGGAGAGTGGCAATGAAGGGGTCCATCATGTTGAGATAGTTCTGTATGGTTACTTCCATGGATGGGATGAAAGGGCCCATGCACTGCTTTAGAGCACGTTGGAACTGGTGATTAAATGCTGCAAGGGGTTTATTTGGTTCCTTTCTAAAGGAAATGAACTGGCTATGGGACCAAGCTAGGTCCACATGTATACGGAAGGCATCCAAGAAGGCATCCTCCATGTCCTTCCAACTGTTGATGGAGTTGGCAGGAAGGTTAAGGTACTAGTTCAATTTGCCTTGTCCCAGGGACAAGGGGAACATCCGGGTCACAACATCTTCATGTTGGATCCAGTGTTGGTTCATGGAATCTTTGTATGCCTACAAGTGTTCCTCTGTGGGTCATGAGCCTAGGTGCTTGTATCGTGGGCAAATTATTTCTGGGTGCAAGGGTAAATCGTTGGTTGCACCCAGAAAAGTTCCCATAGGGGACCCTATATTTTTGAAATATATAACCATTTGGGGAGCTAAATTTTGGGTAGGTTGGACGCTGGTTCCCGAGATTGTCTGGGAAGTTTGGATATTCTGTGGTACACTAGACCCCTAGACAATAGTGGCTGGTGTGGTTTTTAGGGCCTGTTTCTTTTGAGCAGGAGGCTCAATTTTGACAAACCTTCTGAGGTTAGGGGTTGATCTAAGGATTCTTTCAAATCTTGCTGGGGAGAAAGACCCAATTCCACTAAAGGCTTGACTCCTAAAACTATATCTTTGGGAACCCTCGGTAGGTGCAAAATTAGAATCCTGAGAGGGGGATGAGTTCATGCCCTCCTTCAGCACCAGTTTCTATTGATGGGACTCTTGTGACTGGGTCTGCCAACAGAGGTAAGTTGTCACCGAGTACCGGGGTACCGACCAACTTCACCTGTAAAGGTTGTCCAGGGAAATGAGATTTCACGGGCCTCCAAGCATGTGAGAGTTGGGTCTCGACAGTGCGGGGATCGGTTGGGAGATGCGACTATTTTTCAAGGGGGATAGCTGGTTATCTTCAACTCATTCTCTCTGGGGATTCAAGCAAGTGGGGTTTCCTGCAAGCACACATTCACTTAACAAATAAACTGAAAAAAGATATTGCAGGGTTAGAAATATTTCATCTACCTATAGTTATGCTAAACATTTAAGACATCAACAATGCTCTAACACACTACACTAAATATTGAAGAAACATACAACCATCGGTTCATATTTCATCAGTAGCAAAGGAAAGGAGGTCGTTAATCTAGTTTAAGTATTAGAGCAAAGGACATGAATAACATAAAGCATAAAATACCGTTAACCCAAAAGACAGAATGTCAACAACATCATTGAGAAAATTATTCCTTCTTCATTAACATCTCTTCCAGTGAGCACTGGTGTGTGATACAATGGTGGCTCTAGGGGAGCATCTAACTACTAAAAACTTAGAAACTATGGAGCATTGAGCTTTGCCACTAAGAACTAAGAAAACTAGATTGCTATTAACTGTAGACTGTAAAATCATCAATTTTTCTGACCCTTAGAATGAGGTCAGAACTATTATTTATACACATCTTTCTATCTAACCCTAACCCTAACTTATTTTACACTTTACAATAAATACATTATTCAGTGGTCGGTACTACCTACGCCACTCTACAAAAGACCTAGAGGTGGAATAGGTTTGACATGTTAGAAGAATAAGACAAGAGAGGTGGAATGGAAGAATTAGCCTCAAGAAGAGAGCCAAGAAAGAGAGAGAAGAAATTTGATCCCATAGGGATCGAGGCTACATGCCTCATAAATAGAAAAAGTGGCATCCTTTCTCTGATGCGCTAGGTGTATCTTTGAAGCAGCGCCTTGGAAAGACCATCTGTCAGAAGACCTCTTGTCGATCTGATGTGCCTTGATGTAGCTATCTATCTTCTAACAACCTTTGACAACTTTTATTAACTGCTACCCACCCTCTGGCAACCTTTATTAACTACCTTGAAAGTGACCGGTCAGCCTTGGGGACCGAGACACGGGTCACTTAAAGAATACAAAATGTAGGATCTGGAATTCTAGGGTCCGGGAACTTGCGTTCCAAAAGAATAAAGAATACAAGACACTTTCCCTGAGTTTTATCCAGCTCCTAGAGAATCTCTATTGTTGTTTACTGTCATTGAAGGTCTGGAGGAGATGGGAAATTCCATCTTCATTGATGTCTTTAAGGCCAACCTGCTGGTACTTGGCCACTTCAATTTGTTCTTCTAGGTATGGAATATTGTTCTTAAATTATTCAGCCATCTTTGCCACATCATGACCACTGAGTATTGTCATGCCCAAAACTAGGGCAAAACACACACAAATAGTTTTTTTTAAAAGCATATAAGTACGTACAACTATCAATGGTTGAGTTGGAAAGGTGATAGCAAGAAGAGTTAACCTTCAAATTACAAAGTGTATACACAGACTGAATAAGGGTCAAGCCACAAACTGATGCGAAATTGGGTATCAACTTATTCCTTGAGTTATATGGGTACTCAACTCAGGTAGATCTAACACTGGTCCATTGTTTAGAATCATGAGGGTAGTTAGTGGTTTATGAACATATGTTGATCTGGGTTGCCCTTACTTAACCTTAAACCTAGATTGAAACTTAATCCATTCAAGTTTAGTTCCAGTTAACGTTAGACATTTAGATATTGACAAGATTAAGATTGAATAATAATTTCACTATATCAATCAACTATTAATTAAAATCCAATAGCTAAAATCAAATCCAATTTCCTAACCTACTAACATCATTAATAAAATTATTCTCCTATGATAAAAACAACATGCATTTCTAATCCATCAATTCCTAACATATGACTTTAAATTAACCTTTTATTTAGACATTTAAAATATTTCCTAATACAAAATTTAAATTTTCTTTTAATTAAAAAATGAGCATAACCCCTAACACCTAGATCACAAGAGCAATATAATCCCCCCCTTACATTGATAATGAATAAAAATTTTAACGTCATCTAAACAATTGAATCAAATGAACAAATCCATCTCTCTATAGACTAATCAATACTTTAAACAAAAATCCCTAATAATTAGATTCACAAATCTCACAATTTTGGGATAACCTAAATGCTAAGGTTAAAGATTTCATTAAAATGATCAATCATTATATTATTGAGTGGATCCAATACAAATTAAAATTAAAACCTATTAACAATCTCATCCATTATCAAAACACTTAAAGTTATGTAGATAATAATTAAAACTACATCATTGATTTAATATATGTATGCCTAAAAACACTACACCCTAAAGGATTAAAAAACAAACAAAAAGAATTAGGACTTATAAACTAACTTACTATCTACTAACTAATTGTTAATCTAACTATCTAATAATCTACTAATCCTAATTAACACTTTAAACTATCAACTAAAAGCCCTTAACCTAATCTAATTACCTACTAACCACTAGCTTATTAAACTATTTCTTATTAATATACTATTCCCCAACCCCAAGGACAAAATGAAATTGCAAGATGGAGGGGATCAAATTCCCAAGGCAAGTGTAAGTTTGAAGGAAAAGGACTGTTCTTAAGGGGGGCCCCACCACCTATCCCATCCTCCCAAGCATAGAAATTTTGCATGGAATAAGGGAGAACCAAAAAGGTGGCACATTTTTTAAGGGGAAGATGAAGGGTAAAATCTGCATGGCCCACCAAACCAAGTACTTCATCCTCCAAGGCAATTTTGAAAGTGGAGAAGGGAGTTGACTTTGGAAAAAGGTCATGTCAGAATGTTTAAGGAAGTGGGTAGCAAGGGAAAGGTGGCGCCACTTCCAAGTAGTTCAGCCCTATTAGATAAAGTGATTTATTTTTATTTTTAACTAAGCACAATACAATATTTATGCAAAAAAAGGTGAGAGAACAAGGTGGGGCCCACGGAGAGGGGTAAGAATAAGGTGTGCTTAGTTTAGTAATTAGGATTAAACTGCATTTTTAATTTAGTGAGATATGATTTTAAAATTAATTAGAGGGAAGCACATTTGGGAAAGGAATATTCTTTGTGGTAAGAGAATATTTCCTTTCCCATACAAATTTTAGAGAGCTTTTTATGCTCTAAAATTGAAAAATGCTATGGGCTTTGTTATAAGCTCTTACATTTTGATTTGCTTGGTTTATTTTTCTTTTGTAGAAGATCATAGTGCATAATAGGATTGATTTATTGAACAATATACAAGAGGGACCAATAGTATTTACTGAATTTCATGTTGACATGCTAACTAATTCAATTTGTTGTTGATTTTAAAGTTATTTCTCCTCCTCAAGAGTTGAGATTGAAATGCAGATTTCTATAGAAGAAAGTTGAATCAAGGAGGTTTTCAAGATGCAAAATTTCTTAAGATTGATGTGAATAAAACTATAATATTGTTCTTCTCTTTCAATATTAGGTATCCTTCTATTCATGGATAGTTAACTTCTTTCTTTTAGAAATTCAAATGCAATATTCATGAACTAAGGTTTCTATCTTTTACAACATGATAATCTAACAATCTACATTTCAACCTCTCCAAGATGATAAATTTACTCAATGCTTGAATGGTACACAACATATTTTTCTTTAGTAAATCATTACATAAGAAGGAGATCTCTTCACATCTAGCTTGAGAAGCTTCAAAATTTAACAATTACAACAATCAACAAAATAAATTTCAATACAATGAGTGACTCTACAAGGATGAAGTTGCTTAAACACAAGTACCCTCAAATAAGGATTTATTTCAAGCTTCTTCCACCTTCTTCATGACTTAAAAAACCTACAAATTTCAAGAGGGGAAACCATGGGAAGCTCACCTCCCAACCAAGGCCTCAAGGAGGCCACCCCCGAACTTGGAGAACCAAGGCTAAACAAGGTTTCACATCCAAAATTCTCACAACATTCTACATGCACAAAAACAATAATAAACTCCCAATCAAGGTTTCACAAATGAGTTTTACAAACCCATTGAAGAATGGTGAAGGTGGGATTTTCCAAGAAGGAGAATGCCATTAAAATTTCCAAATTTCTCAACAAGAGTTTTCCATGTCTCTCCAAGACTATATTGACATTGCTTCCATATACACATTGGCCATTTCTATGCTAAAATACAATATTTCCAATATGGCTTCATGGAGCCCATACTCTATGAATTTATCCCTCTTTTCCAAGAGAAGAGACTCTCACTACAATGGAGAGCCCAACTAACCCCTTCACCCAAGGCCACTTCTTCCCTTCCTAAAGGGTGAGTAATGCCTTCACTCCCATGAACAACACTCCCAAATCAAAGAAAACAAAATTGATACAAAAATTCCAATGCATTCCCTAGCCAACACATGACAACAAAATTTACATACTACAACACTACACAAGATTACATACGTGAATCCCATACAAGATCTCATATTCATAAAACCATACATCAAATTTTTTTGCAACAAATCAAGCACTCCATGGCAAGAGAAACCAACCTTCCAAATGTGTTATGGCAAAATAAAACTTGAGAAGAGCCCAATACTTATATTTTCTCCTTCCAAAACCCTAATTGTCTCTAAAATTAAAGAGTGGGTGAACACCCACTAAGTCTCCCAAAACCCTCTAAAAAGACCCTAAAAAATGTACTAAAAAACTAGCAATAATGAGATATGACAATTAGCCTTTTTGTCTCCCCTCTTAATTGACAGTTTAGCAAGGAGTGTGGGGCAAGTTAGATGCATGAGACCATCTCTATTTTCGCCACTTTTAAAAACTAGGCATTTTGGAGAGTCATAATGGTGACCTAGGTTTTTCCCATAGGTAAAAACTAGCCCTAACCCAAGGTACCCCCGTAGGGTTAACTAATTTTGGTCAAAAATACACTCTAGGGTCACTTTTAATCCCTCCAAAGTACCCCTAAGGTTCAATTTCGAGTTCTAACATGATGGGATCCTTACAAGGCATCTATATGCAAGTAATTAATATAATTTCATATAAGGTTAAGTGATTCTTGCCCAAGCCCTAATTGACATGTCACTATCCACATGGACAACACAAGTGTCAAGTGACACCAAACAAAATACACATCACATTCACAATGACATGTCTAATAACAACATAAATTAAAACTATTAACACACATTTAGATTACATTTACAACAAGGGTCACATTACAATGAGGTTTCAACCCCCCTTATTGGATTAAACCTTGACTTACTCAATTCACATGTGTTTAGCCCTGATTCTCTAAAAATATCCATGGTTCCCATTCCTGCACACTAAACTTCAAGCATCAGTAGTCCCAGATGATAAAATTACATGCAATATATATTTTCAAATTATAATTTGAAACATTAATCTATAAGAAGAATTAAGCCTCTAATTGAAATTTTCATACATAAATGTTTAAAACATAAGAATTCCTTAACCACCATGACATAACATCTATAAAATAGTCAAGTCAAATCATAATTCAGTCTTCTCATCAATTCACTGATCTAAACATATATAATCAAAGTCAACCACCTGTTCTAGGTCTAATCCATGTCAAAATATAATCCACACAATATAATCATCATCATATCATAATATCACGAGTCCCTGTCGGGATAACAAAAAGTGTATCAATGTATCAAAACATAAAGTGTCAAAGTGTGAACAAATAGTAAAGCTATGATGGGTTGGGGTGAGGCCTCACAAGTATCATGTAAGTTATTCACATCATTTTAGCTCCGTCTATCTCCTCCAGGGATTGCTACCTTGATTCCATTAATTCATCAAACTTTCCCAAAACATATTCCTCCGGCATGCATGTGTCAGTGCTAAACGGATCAGCTTCGGAGACCTTTGAAACAAAATACTTATATAAATTGAAAGAATATTAGACTAAATTAACCTTATTATGCAGAGTCCCCACCATTTTCTTGATTACCCCCAATGTGAGGTCAAGTCTGGAGTGCTGGGTCCTCACAAAATCAAATGACTCTTCTCCTAAAATTCCAGACTCAGAGAAAATCTTTTCTCTGAGGCTGATGAGTTCTTCTAACTCAACCTTCCATGCCTCATAATTCTTGATGTCTCCCTCCCATATGCTGATGGTGGTTTTAGCCTGGTGTAAGACGTGGTGGGCCGCATATAAATCTGGGAGTATGGACACCAAGAAATGCTAGACGTTTCCCAACAGCAAGGCAACCCATTCATCAACCACTTGGGCCTTCTTCATCGCTCGTAATGAGTGTATATCACTCTATGGAAGTTGTACATCTAATGTAGAGGCCCCCAGAGGAATAACATTAATGGGCTGGGCCAGCTCAGTCAGCAACCCCATGAGGTTTGCATTTTTCTCCTTTTATGCCTTAAACTTTTGAGCCTCTTTTTCATAGCGAGCCTCCACTGCCTTGGCTGCTTCTTTCAACAGGTCTAATTCACCCTATTTTCCTCTCTTCCCTAGTGACACTTCTGTGACATTGTAATCTTTGGCCTTAGTTGTTGTCATATCTGCATCCAAGGAAGGTGTCGTGATTACTGTGACTATTTCTCCACCCGGCTTAGTTTGAAGAGTGTGAACCGTCTGGGATTTCTTAACCTGAGGCATGTTTTGTGCCTAAGCCATCATCTCTACCAAAGAAAGATGGGCTCTGGGTGTTGATGGGGCCTTTCTCTTTCAAGATTCCACCAAACACTGTGGCGGCAGGGGTGGCTTTGCAGCCAAAATCTTCTCTTGTGACTTCTCCCCAATATCCTGTTGTACCCTTTCAATAGTATGAGTCTCCTCTAACTCCTCTGTATCTTTCAACTCACCAGCGATGTTTTCCCTGGTGATACCTTTGTCCTTTACCTTGTCGTCTATATCCTTGGCAATAATTGGGTCCTCATCATTTGTCCAAGGGTTTTCTTCTTCGTCCTATTACTGTTCTTCCTTGGCCTCTATTGCTGGGGTGTCTTCTTCTACCAATACATATTTTGGTAGTGGGGGAGGCAACGAGTCAAGATTCAACATTTGGGCCACAGTAATTACCTTCCCAAATGTTACCTTTGGGAGTGGCGTTTGGAACATGGTGGTGGGGTCACGGTTGTTCCCATAGGTTTGGTTTCCCCAACCGATGTCATTTGTTCAATTTGCTTATGTTGGATTGAAAATCCCACATCCTATATTTCTAGGACTTCAGAGAAAATCTCTTGTTCTACTCCCATTTCTTCTTCTTCTATTTGTACTTCCTGCTCCTGTGCAGGTTCCTATTCTGGAGCTTCCTCCTGTGCAGCAATTTATCCTGCGGGCTGTATGATGTCCCCCTACAAATTCTCAAATTTGTCAGCCCTAAATACATCGTCAAATTCTTCTTGAGGGGGAGGATTTTCTAGGACATGAGCATACTCTTATTCTTTCTCTGGCTTTGGGGAGTCAGAAGAAATGATTTCTACTTGTGGGATTTGCGGCATCCCCAGCTCTGATTCTTTCGTTGGCTTTGGATTAAGCCTTTTCTTTTTCCTGGTAACTAAAGGAGGCCTCGCATCCCTTAGGATCACCTACTCCTCTTTCACATCCATTCCTGTCACCCTGACCATTAATGCTTCTAGTGAAGGGGAAGAGGGAGGACGAACAGGTTCGGTCATGAGCACTGGAGTGGCCAATCGCGTGATTAATTTCTCCCTCATCTGCTGGGAGGCCGCTATCAATTGTTTTAGTTCTTATTTTATGGGGGTCTCCTATAGGGTTAGAGTTTCCATTATTATTTTCCCCTATCCTCTCCCTGTGAAGAGGTTCCGGCCCCGAAAGTCAGCTTTTGTACCGTCAGGCCAACCCTGCAGGTACTCCAAGGGCATACTCTCTTAAAGTATCTATGGATGCACTCGACCATGTTACAAGTGATTTCCTTAATGGTAGGCCCCTCCTAGGCATTCTAGTCTACCAGTGAGAGGGCCATCTTGTCAATCCCCTTTGCCTTGTACTGGGGATCTATTGTGGGTCCAGTGTCTGAGAAGTCATCTGGAAATTTCCTGAGCTTCAACCTTTCCATCATCCCCATGGTCATTTGAATGTAATGTCAGCTCCAAATTTCAACATCATCTTGGAAATCTTCCTAGAAGTCCTCCATGTGAAATCAGTGGGGCTTTGATGCCCGGGGAAGTGCCAATGCAATTTTACCAAGCGGATCAAAGTTCTTCCACACTAGATAGAATTCTGCCAAGTTTAGGCTCTTGAGCTCACTGTCTGCCTCCTTGGCTATGGCTAGAATGCATGAGTAATTCCCACATGTGATTGGGAATGGAACATTTGTCACCTTCTTTAGAGTGTATAAGGCGTGCAACTCCAACATTTATCTGTAGTATTCTAAGAGGATTATTTTATTCCCATAATGTTTGGGCAACAAGTAAGGTTTCCCAGAGAAGCTGGTTATCCGTATGTAAGGTATGTTGCTAGAATTGGATGTAGTAATGGCCATAACTTTTAACCAGATCCATTGCCACCTTAGAGAGGCATTACCTTGCATCCTAGGTAGGCATGAGCAGATTGTAGTAGATGAAGGCCTCGTTCACCCGATAGAATTTGGGGAAACTAGCCTCCCATTGAATTTGTGAAAAATAATCCCAGGGAGCCTTTTCACTTGGGCCAATCCCAAGTACACCTAATGTGACCAGCCCATTGGTGATGGGTCATTATTGTGCTAAGGCCCAAAGAACATAATAGGTCATATAGAATTTGCACTTCTGGGCCACCTGAAGGAATTGAGAATCTACATGGTTAGAGATAATGCTAGCCCAATTAAAGTATTCCCCGCCGGTGGTGATGCCAAGAAAAAAGTAGTACATCCACCCTGAGAACTCTTGGGCATGGGGTTTCCCAAAGATCTGGCATAGTGCTATCATCCCTATCTAGATACTTTCTTTAAATTCAGACCGGGGGATCTCTAATTTTATTTTCTTGGGGTCCCTCTTCAGAGTTTTGAGCCAATGGTTGTTCATGTATTTCCAGGCTGTGACCTCTAGATGTTGAAATTTCTCTAAGGCATTAGATCTGGTAACGATAGTTGGCTTATCAAACTGAGGAATCCCCAAACCTACCTGAAAAGTAGCGGTGTTGAGAGACACCATGGGGATGGGATATCTGGTTGAGACCGAGGCTGTGAGCATGACAGCCTGGATGGAAGAGTTGTAATGTGCCACAAGTGTGAGAATGAGCTTCGGGGCCTACACTAAGCATGAGAAATAGGGGGCCTTCAGAATCCTAAAATCCCCGATGCTGATTGCCAGCAGATCCCCAGACTATCGCTGAATGAACATTATCTTGACTAGGGCCTGCATCTCGATCCACATTTTGACGCTGATGTCGGTAATTAACTAAACTTGGGACTCAATCTTTGATCCCATAATGGTATTTTCCTTTAGGTATTTCATGCTGAGAGGCAATTTTTATAAGGCCCTCTCAATTTTGGATGTGATGGCTGCCCTGGTGACCGCTGTGGAGGGAAGTTCTGGACTTCGGGGTGGTGAAGATGCGAAAGCCTTAGACATACTGAAGGTACATTTTTCTAAAAACCTGCAAGGTAAGGTGACCGTTATAATTCATAGATAAATAATATTTCAAGATCCGAAGATCTTACCACCGAGGCACATCCTTTTCCTAAAAAGTTAGTTTAGGTTAAAAAATCCTGAGAAGTATATATATATATATATAATGCAAACTTAGAAAATTAACCCCTATCCAAGCCCAGGGGTTCTAGCATACTTAATGGGAGAAAGATGTGGGTTGGTGAAGAAAAAAGACCTGGGATCCATAAAACTAACCGTTGGAAGGTGTGAGCAAAAAGTGAGCCGTCAGGCCCACATGGACGTCATGTGGCTTATGCAATAAATGAGGAGTTATGGCGACGGCGGTGCCAACTGTCTGAATGCACAAAAAGTGGAGGCCACTTAGACAACCTTAAATGCATACATGGGACATAAATAGATCATAAAGGCTGGCTAATAGAGGAGAGAGAAAACCACCTGGTTGAAACTAGTCGAGAGCCGAGTTTCAACCAGGTGGTATTCTGTCTGGAACAAGCTCACAAATTTTGGATGAAAAGGAAAACAAAGCATGGTGAGCTCATTGCAAGACTGGATGAATATAAATAGAATATACACCTAAGTATAGTGGGGTTGAAGGGTATATACATGGAAAACAAAAGGATATAATACACTGAATTTACAACAGAATGGAAACACAGAATGACAACCCTATACAAAACAATGAAAAAAATGTACATCATATAAAATATATACATTATCCTACACTTGGATAGAGGGCAGAAAACCCTCTGGCAGAGCCAACCCACCAACGGGCAGCGAACCAGACTACCAAAACACAGAAATAACATGAACAAACAAGACAGAAAACACAAACAAAACACAACAAAAAGCAGGAAAATGAAGGAAAGAAACAGAGACACCAACCTGAAATCTGAAGAAAGGCAAGGAAGGAAAGGCACCCTGAATTCTCTGCAATAGCTTCCACCTCTAAATGATCACCAACCAGAACCAAAAATAACTTGTAATTGCTTAGAACAACTCAGGATAACTCACACTTAATTCTCGCTCAAATCGCTAAGGAATCACTCTGAAATCGCTTAAGTGTTTTTAATCACGGTAACTGTGAAAATGACAGGTGATTCCTATTTATACCAGAGGTAAAAATAAAGTTACCTTTCCTTCTACAAACTCAGGAATAGGCAGACCTCTGGACTCTGGGCCCAGGGATTCCGTGCAACCATACCTTCTTACGAAAAGAAGACATCGTGGCAGAGAATACCGGAGTCCGGGGTCCGGCTCTTGGAAAAGAAACAACCAACTCTGGGACTGGGTCCTGGAGACATGAGGGACAAAAACACAGAGCAAAACCAACACCGCAAGAAAGAAAACCCAGAGAAGGAAAACAAAGAAACAAAGGCAAAAAGACAAGGCAAGAACCAAAAGCAAAAACAAAAAGGGGGACCCAACATTTTGCACACAAAATGTAGGGACAGGGATGCAGGACATAAAAAATACAAGCTCTAAGAAAGTAATATACATTACTAAAATACCTAAAAATGAAGATAAAGAGGCCACACTGAGCCCTAAACACATCTTCACAAGTGACATCGAGGACATCAATCCAGTTGAATCGGCAACATAAGAAAGCAAGGCCATGGATAATGTATTACAGATTTTTTAGCCATTAAAGGACACAATAGATGTCACAATCCAAGATGTGACAATAATAGATATCACTGGTGATCCTGCCGATGAGGTAAAGGTAGATGAAGATGTCACTGGTGCCACAAAGCACATCAAGGAACAAGACACAACAACATATGCTGTACAGGTTAATATACCAGGACAAATTCCATTATTGATACAAGCTATCGATATAATGACAAAAACAAAAGATATAAAACTAGACCATGACGCAAGCATACACAAGGATAAGGGTGAAGAGGAGTAGAAAAGAAAAAATTATGAACATAAAGTAACATATGGAGAACAGAAAGATGCTAGTGAATAAAAAGGTGATACCACACCAAAGGATACTAAAGGAGAAGCTACAGATAAAGCTAAGGTTGATGTGGAGATGTATACACCCTACCAACAGGTGAATACTGAGCATCAGGTAAAAGGAACAACACCCCCAAAGCCTTCACCAAGTACATCAGACCAAGCAAAAGATCTTGCTATGGTACTACATACAACTACCTCCACCACAATTGCAAAGAAAAAGAAGAAGAGGAAAGCTCTAGTTACATTGGATGAGATAATAGAAATACCTAACTGTGATCCTAGGAAATTAGATCTAGAGTCACTTACAAATTATGTAGAACTTTGTAAAAGGAAAACTGTAGAAGATAAGCTCAAAAAGGAGACCAAGGACACATAGGTACTAAAAAATACAAAAGATATACTAATGTAGATTGTACCTAATACTGACATTGATCAAAATGCTCCTAGACTTGATCAATTAATAGTTCTTACCGAAGCCATCACATCAAAAAATGTAGATGCAGAGAAGGAAATAGAAGAACGTGTAGAGAAGAAGTACCAATTGTGCATGCTAAAAGTGGCCTCTATTTAGCAGAACACTTCAACATGGTCATTGTTCTTCAGTTGCATACAGGAATGAATATTGATTTATTCACCCTGCATGTCTGAAAGAGTTGACCTATTTCCTTCTAGAAGACAGGAGTATGAGCTTGCTCTCAGGTCATTGCAAGCTCAGTGACTACACCGAAGACCTAAATGAAAGATTTAAAGCTATGATAAATGATCTAATATGATATGCATATGCAATATTTTGTTCATCCAAGCTACTTAAGATTGATTTTAGAAGCACCAAATTGAAAAGTGAGATTCTTTTTAAAACCCAAATTGAATGTGCTCTAATGATTATATTTGCATGCTTGGAATTAAAAAAACAATGCTAAATGATAAATGCTAAGAAAAGAGAAAAAAATGTAGTATAATAATGTTAGTAAAAAATTAGGATCCTTTGTGAAGGAAAAGAGTTTCTCTTTTATAGAAATCTCTCTCAACTCGACGGTCGAGATCGAACAAAAAGAGTGGCTCAGATTCAATTAAAGAAGCACAATCCATGTGCAAGTGATTTGATTGGTTGAGAGAGTCAGTTGACTAAACTGAATGATCAGTTATTTTGGAAACTTCCAAAATCAGTTCATAGTTAACTGAAATGTTTCCAAAATGATAAACAGTGGAGAATCAGTTAACTGAGTGGAACTGGATTGTTTCCATTTTGATAATCAGTCAACTGGATTTGATGATGTCATATGCATTTTTAATAAATTAATTGATTTTGAATGCACATTTATGATTTTATAATTAATTTAATTCCTTTTTGATTTAATTGACAATTTTGTAATTTTTATTTAATTAATACATCATAATATCAATTAAATAATTAACATAAGGTTTATTTGCCAATGTAATGTGATTTTAGGAATTAATTAATTAATCAAGTACAATGATCGATTAGGACCTAGGGTTTAGGTCAGATTAGTTCAAATGTGATGAATTGCCTATTTGATTTAGGACTTAGGTTTAATCAAGATTAGGGTTTCTTGATTAATTGCTGAGATTGGGGGTCTAGGGTTTATGTGACAATTTTTAGGTGATTACATTTGCCCCTCTTTGAATTGATATGCGATCAACGCATTGATTCAAAGACCTATTAGCGAGAAGACCCAGAATAGTTTGATTTGAAGTGATGAAATCATTCTTTTGAAGAAGAAGACCGACTTTGAGCTTGATTGGAAAAAGATCGATCAAAAGATATAAAATAGAATGCTTAGTTTGATTTGAAGTGATGAAACTAAACATCTGTCAAGAACTCTTAAACCTTTTTGATTGGTTTGAATGGATAACCAGTTTGATTTGAAGTGATGAAACTGATTACCATTAAGAGATTTGATTAGCTAGCAAATTGACCTGATTTGAAGCGATGAAGCCAATTTTATCAATGTATCTAGTTTCAATGATGAATAGCCCGTATAAGACCGATCTTGTCTTGTTTTGAGTGTAGTCACCACTGTATAAGATCATTGATTAGGTTGCCTTCGATTTAAGATGATCTCAACTTGATTTGATGCGATGAAGCTGAGATGCCCCAAGAAATGGGGTTTTGATTGAGGATGTGATCACTGGAATGTTGATTTCCTGATCCTGGCCCCTCGGGAGAAAAATTGAAATATGGCTAGGTGCCCCAGTGATGAGAAGCAATTCAATTGATTAGACAATTTAGGAAGAGACTGATCTAATTAGAAAGAGGTCCCACATGGTTAGGACAAAATCTATACTTGATGAGAGGTCATGTTGACTAGGATTGACCAAAAGTAATATACATGGATTGATTTAGAAGAAAAGCATGAGAGATTCTATTGGTTGTGCAAGTGGTCAAATTCAGATTTTGATTTTGATCCTGAAAATAGAATCAGGATAGTTGATTTAGTAAGGGATTTCATGAACACTTGATGATTAGAAGAATGATCAATTAGAATCTCAGATCCTTCACATTGGAGAGAGATAAAGTTATTATGCTGATTTCAACACTATGCAGATGCAAGACTAACATGAATGCAACCTAAGTTGTAGTCACCGAGCTTTAGCATTGAAAATTTTCATCATTAAGCATTTTGGAACATCGGAGTCAATACAATCCTTACTAGTGCCACTGCAACCATAAGAATATGAATATGACTTTCATCGGATAAGATATGGGAAACTAATGTAAGCATCGAGGCACAACAGCTAAGATGACTTGAGCGTTGTTTCCAGTTTTGATAGTGCAAGAGTACACCAGTATCGAGGCATTCAAAGCCAAGATAACCATGAGTGCGATCTTACATAAACAAGCAGAGAAATAACAGTCAAGGAGATAGTTCCAACCTCACCTTGGCATACAAATAAAGAGGATCGAGGGATGTGAGGAATTTTTGCCTTAATGTAAGAGCTCTTACCACATACACCCAGTTTATTTGACATTGCTGGATCATAGAGACCACACCAACAAGTAGTAGACAAAGAAAAGATTAACGAAATCAATGAAAATAGATAGCATACAAATAGAAGTTCAGCATACTTCAGCCAGTTTCAATGTTTTCAGATGTGTATAGGTATAGGGTGTTGAAAAACACCATTGTGCTTGTGAGTGCTTTGTGTTTGATTGCTATCAATCTATTGTTTATGTTTGCAATATCCAATGTGTGTTAAGAAACACAGATGAATCCAAAGATAGTGTTAAGAAACACTGTTAATGGTGGTGTTGAGAAATGCCTGTTTGTGTCAATAGTGAGTTGTCCTTTAGAAATGACAAGATTACTGACTCTGGTGTAAGCCAAAGATGTGATCAAATTGGGGTCCCATGCCCCTAGTAGA
The DNA here is from genome assembly GCA_018584345.1 of Thuja plicata. Lineage (NCBI taxonomy): Eukaryota > Viridiplantae > Streptophyta > Pinopsida > Cupressales > Cupressaceae > Thuja > Thuja plicata. Next base: position 3,679,106 of record MU226996.1, read on the forward strand.
AAATAATGATAACTCACTTGACTCATGCTGCGAGGACGAATCTGATTTGAGTGCCCCCAGGTTATGACTTTGGATCGGTTTCAAGCCAAGAGGGTTCTCAGAAGAACCAGAGTGTCACAAAAGTGACTAAAAGCTATGTACGAACTGAAGTAAAGGATTGATGCCAAGATTGAGCATTGATAGATGGAGCGCTGAGTACAAGAGGTGCCTATTTACCAGGTTTTCACCTACTTGGCAGAGATGATATTTAGTAGAATTTGACTTGATTTGAAGTGGTGAAGTCAATTTGATCAATGTGCTTGGTTTTAGAAATGAATGACTTGTCTAAGACTGATCTATCTGATTTCAAGTGTATCCATCACTGTATAAGACAATTGATTGGGTTGCTCTTGATTTATGATAATCTCAACTTGATGTGATGTGATGAAGCTGAGATGCCCCAAGCGATGGGGTCTTGCTTGATGTTGTGATCATT
>MU226996.1:3685381-3702231 GCA_018584345.1 Thuja plicata
ACGGTTGGTAAGTGGAGAGAAGAGGAGGTGAGTGGGGATGGGTGGGGAGGATAAGTGAGTGGAGTGGAGAAGTGGTTAGGTGGGTGGTGGGAAAGAAAGGGAGGTGGGAGAATGGCGTGAGGTTGGGAGAAGCTTGGGTTGTGGGGTTTGGGTGGAAGCAGCGCAGTGGTGGTGGGATTTTATCCCACATGGGTTGGGCAAGCAACATTTAACTTTTTTAAATACGCGAACACATTGACTATATTTCGAATGTGACAATTAGATAATGTCTCTCTCAAAAGGCTTAGTGGTCAACGGTATATATAAAAGTATATTGCCGGTTGGTAACGTAATATCTAATGTTGCAAAATAATAGCGGATTATTACAAAACCCTGCAAAAAAGATTTTTTTTCATTTTTAACCATGTCAATTAATGAAAGACTACCCTGCAACATGCCTCAATTTACGTGTAGAAGGCTGTATAGCCTCTGTTTGGAAAAAAAATTGCAATAGATTCCACTTTCAGCAAAGGTAGACATGTTTATAGTCATTTTTAACCGAAACAACATTCTGGATGCAATGGTGGATCCAGATTTTGCTCAAAGTGAACACAAAATAAAATTAAAATAGAAGTCAATAATGAGGCCTGAAATTGATTTTCAGCCCCATGGTGGGCGCCAGAAATGTGCGTGCTAAAAGTGGCCTCTATTTAGCAGAACACTTCAACATGGTCATTGTTCTTCAGCTGCATACAAGAATTAATATTGATTCATTCACCCTACATGTCTGAAAGAGTCGACCTGTTGCCTTCTAGAAGGCAAGAGTATGAGCTTTCTCTCAGGTCATTGCAAGCTCAGTGACTACACCGAAGAACTAAATGAAGGATTTAAAGCTATGATAAATGATGTAATATGATATGCATATGCAGTTTGTTGTTCATCCAAGCTACTTAAGATTGATTTTAGAAGCACCAAATTGAAAAGTGAGATTCTTTTTAAAACCCAAATTGAATGTGCTCTAATGATTAGATTTGCATAGTTGGAATTAAAACAACAATGCTAAATGATAAATGCTAATAAAAGAGAAGAAAATGCAGTATAATAACGTTAGTCAAAAATTAGGATCTTTTGTGAAGGAAAAGAGTTTCTCTTTTATAGAAATCTCTCTCAAATTGACGGTCGAGATTGAACAAAAAGAGTGGCTCAGATTCAATTAAAGAAGCACAATCCATGTGCAAGTGATTCGATTGGTCGAGAGAGTTAGTTGAATGAACTGACTGATCAGTTATTTTGGAAACTTCCAAAATCAGTTCATAGTTAATTGAAATGTTTCCAAAATGATAAACAGTGGAGAATCAGTTAACTGAGTGGAACTGGATTGTTTCCATTTTGATAATCAGTCAACTGGATTTGATGATGTCATATGCATTTTTAATAAATTAATTGATTTTGAATGTACATTTATGATTTTATAATTAATTTAATTCCTTTTTGATTTAATTGAAAATTTTGTAATTTTTATTTAATTAATATGTCATAATATCAATTAAATAATTAACATAAGGTTTATTTGCCAATGTAATGTGATTTTAGGAATTAATTAATTAATCAAGTACAATTATCGATTAGGACCTAGGGTTTAGGTCGGATCAGTTCAAATGTGATGAATTGCCTATTTGATTTAGGACTTAGGTTTAATCAAGATTAGGGTTTCTTGATTAATTACTGAGATTGGGGGTCTAGGGTTTATGTGACCATTTTTAGGTGATTACACCAATACAAACTAATTGAGAAAATCAACCAAGAAGTGGCAGAGAACAAGGTAAAGCTATCTCATTTGGTCAATACATTAGAAACAATTATTTCAGAAGTTATAACCTTAGTTCGAAAGTTATGCACCATAGAGAAATTCACTAAGGAGAATAGTGAAAATATTGCAAACATAGATGCAGATCTTAATGCTAGTGCATAAGGTCTCACATCCAATGAAAATGTATTTAAGTTTCATTATGACAAGATTATGGAAGCAAAAAGGTTGATACTTGAGATTCTAGAGGCAGAATCAAAATTCAGAGATGAGGTAACCGAGCTCTAGGCTCTATTACTACCAAATCTCACATTACTGCAACAACATATGACTTTGGTAAGACAATTGATTGCCACCCCAGAAATGTCTGTAATAGAAAGCATATATGATATGCATGCAAGAATCACCTTGGAAATAATGACCCTTGAGCACCTCAAAGAACAATGGGAAAACAAAATAGAGGACATTCAAAATCCCATTCCCATGATTTTGACAAATTGTAAGTATGACACCTTTTTCATTATTATTAAAAATGGGGGAATTGATATGACAAAAGGGGAAATGATGATAAGGTGAAAGGGGAAAATATATGTATAAAGGAAAGTGTATATACATGTACATATACTATACCGATGCATGCACATAGAGGGAGTCATATTGATGAGGTAAAATATAGGTGTATATACTAAACATTTTAGTTTTGCACATATAAGTTTTTGATACTAATGTCAAAGGGGGAGATTGATGATCATATTTTGCCATTAGTATACAAAGGAAACAATTTTTGAAGTATCGGTAACATGATCACTGAAAGACAAGATTATAATGAAAGCTGATAGATAAGTTGCAATGTAAACCAACAACACAACCTACAGAGTCATCTGATAGAGCAGTTAACAGTGTAAACCGATAGACAAGTTCATAGAGGAACTCGACAGACAAGCTCATAGTGAACACTGATAGTCAGTCTACAGAACAAACCAAGAAGAAAAATGTCTACAAAGACATCACCGAGGAAAGACTACAGAGCAACCCAAGCACAGTCTATTGAGAGACAACTTTAATTTTGATAAATATTGATCTGAGTTAAGTGCATCAGATAAAACACTTAATTTTTATATTTATATTTAAAGCTTATCTTTAAAACCATTTCTTGAGGGACAAGCAAAGCAAATTTAATTTTTTTAATCAGTCTAACTGATTGTAAACATGCAAACTAGGAGATCAAGGTCAGGTTGTAACCTTTGATCATAGAGTTATCATTAAAAAGCGTGAAACCTATATGCCAATTCATTGTATAAATAGATGTGTAATCAATCAGAACAATAGACGTGATGATGATTATAGCCGTAGAGCACATCTATGGATTAGATATAGACTTTCATGTAGAAGGAAAACAAAAGATGAAATCAGTTATAGAGAACACGATTCAAGGCTATCGAGCAGAACAGAGGTATTAATCAATCACTATAGGTGATACATCATATTGTAAACTTTAAAGGACCTGTACTCAGCAATTTAGGATTACATATAATTAGGTCAATAAGTATTTTTGACTACATTCTAACAAGTGTAGAAAATAGAAGAAATCCTTTAAGAAGGTGGATTTAACAATCCTTTTGTAAATCTCTTAACCGAGTGCACACTAAACAGTGTTGCTAAACCTCTTAACATAGTAGACCTTAACTAGTCTAAACATGTTACTCCTAACAAGGTAAGATCATCAGAAGTGATCAAACTTGTAAGCCTTAACCGACACCTTCCATTCTGTAGATAGTGAAGCTTTGTGGGTTTCATCCCCAAGCAGTTTTTACCTTCTAACAGGGGTTTTCCACGTTACCAATTCTTGTGTCATGTGTCATTACATTTCATGAATGTTTCTATTAATTTTTACATGCAAGTAATTTTATGATTTGAATAACATGCACAAAGATAAAATAACATCTATGGTTGATAATGCAAGGAATTGATTACTAAAGGATTAAAGGTTAATTGATAAATATTTTAAGGGTTCTGATTCACCCCTCCCCTCTCAGTACACACCATTCCATTATTCCAACAGTCATGTGAATGTTTTTATGTTTGGAAGGTGGAATAATGAAGTGAAGTGGAGGTCAAGTGTCACAATATCATAGGGTGAGGTCAAGAGACAAGGCACCCCTCTTAGGCTCAATAGTACATGATATATTTAATTCAAATTTAGGTAGATAAGATTTGATGAAGTTTATACAGTATCATGAATTCAATTGTCTCAAGATGATAGGCTCTATTATCAAAATTCTAATCAACCAAAGCATGAACCAAAAAAAATTATGTAGATTTAAGTTTTGTTTAATAAAGTGAAATAATGAGACTAATTTTATTTTTTATCTAAATAAATTACATAGAGTTTTATTGTGGTTAGATAGATGTTATAATGACAAGATACACACAATTCTTTCAATATGAAGGGAAATGTAAAGTTAAAATAGGGACCATATTCACTCATTGTGAATTCATATCATCTTTAGAATAACCATGAGCATGACCAAGACTCATCTACATTGGAAGCCTCTCATAAGTCTTAGAATTTTCTTAGAGTTAAAAACTAGAAAAATTCTCACTTTCATAAATAATGCTTCAATGGTTAGGACTAGAAGATATTTAGATAATATATTTTCTAGTATAAAATACATATAGTCAACCATAAGTATTTGAAAGGAAAGTGATTAGGGAATTTAAATATTTCTCCACATGTTATTAGGGATATTTTCTTTAGTCCTTTCATCCAAACAAGAAATAGAGTATTAATTTTACATTTTTGAAAAGACAAAAGTTGGAAAGCTATTGAGTCTAAGAGGTTAGAGAGACAAAATTTGAAGTCAAATCCATACTTAAAATAAAGTAAGATAAAAATGAAGAATATAATATATAAGCAAGAATGAAATGAAGTCACACTAAACAACCAAATTTAAGAGTGAAAATATCAAATAAACAATTTTAAATTAATGAAAAGAGTAAAGATCAATATTTCATACCTCAAACTAACATATTTCAATACGATCAATTTCTTGCTTATTTTATCATTGATTTGAAATAAAATCACATTCCACTTTCATACTTCAAACTAACATATTTCAATAATATATTACGTATTATAAAAGAACTTAAATTCTATAAGAAAACCAAAATATCAATTTCTTGCTTATTTTATCATTAATTTGAAATAAAATCACGTTTCACTTTTATATTATATATCTACTTATTTTATCAAAATAAAATCACATTTCAGTTTTATATTATATATAAATTATTTATTTTGTAAATATAAATTTAAAATTCATTCATTACCACAAATAAACAATTCTTAAAAAATAAACGTTTAGATTTTTTTATGATAAAATCCTATTTACTCATTACCATATATTTCCAAGCATGATGCAAATTTCAAATATGTAGATCGAAGTGGTGGCCAATGAATGATAGACTCAACGACTGTAAATTCATCTAAGACTCAAGTCATTGTGTAAGAATGAGCACAATGAAATTAAGACACTTGAAATTTTATTGGTCATGTCTATGCAGCACAATATTTGCACCTTAGTTAATAAAATATGTTGTTAACAAAACATGTTAACATGTATGTTAGCCTATTGTGTTTGTTTGCAAATTACTAACACATGTTAACACAATATGCTAACATACATGTTAACATATTTTGTTAACGGCATATTGTGTTAACATATGTTTACTAAGGTGCAAATATTGTGTTGCATAGACACGACCAATTTTATTCACCTCCATGTATGGAATTGATTTGACCGTCATCCTATTCCATGATTTTTAATGACGTCACATGTTGTAAGCCTTGCATTCATCCCAATTGAAGGACGTGTCTTTTCTTTGGAACAAATATTTAATTAAAATAGCTTTTCCTTGCTATTTTTTAATTTAATATTTAGTTTTCTAATAGTTAATTTCATTTATTTAAATTTAAAATTTTAATTATTGTTTTAATTATTGGAATACAAATTAGTGAAAAATATGTATGGAATGTAAGAAGCTATAGTGAGAAAGGGTAATTAAAATAATAGTTATTTTTATGATTTTTTAAAATGGAGGATTAACATATTTTTGAAATTTGTAAATTTGTTGGTTTGTTATTATCATTTTATTTAAAAATATAATATACATTATACTAGTACTTGTACTAAAAGAAGGTGCAATAGTTACGCTGATAGTAATATATATGTAGCTAATATATTGGAGGGTACAAATTGAATAAAGACTCGTAATAATTTATAGTATGATATAATAAAATAAATCAACAGTTGAGATCCTTCTAATAAATCCTCTAGAATTGTAACATCCTAATCCCAATATAACACACATTAACTCTGATCATAATACTAACCCTACCCCTAATACTAATTGAATTATGTCCTTGACACTATTTCTAACCTTAATTTAAATCTTAAAGACACCAAATCCAACCTTAAATGAACTCTAATGCTAACCCTAATCCCAATTCAATTGTAATCCTAATCCCAAGCTTTATCCTTGTAAATGTGTAGTTGAATCCTAACACTAACTCAAATCCTAATTGAGCCTAATATTAACCCTAATCCTAACCTAAGTATTTTTTGAGAATAGAAACCTTAGTTTTAACCAACTTTTAACCCTACCTTAAGGTAACCTTATTACTAACCCTAAATATAATTAAAAGATCGGTACATATTATTTTAATTTTGGTATATATTATTTAATAGTTACATTAGATAAAGGATTATAATTGAACTCATAAAAATTGGTTGTAATGAAGTAAGGTGTGGTTGGTTGCATTCCATGGTGGGAACAATGGTTATCTGATTGGCCTAAGCTTTGAGCTTGTGAAGTTTTTGGGTGTGCTATTCCTTGCGCATGCTTAGTTTGCTGATGATTTGTTGCTTGGATCATGCACTTCTCATGTTGACTCTAGTTGTGATTTTGGCCTTCATTGTAAGGCTGCTTACCTTTGTGTTTCTTGGGTTAGGGTCTTAGTTGTGGCTTGGGTTATGAACCGTGTTCACTATCTTTTCTCCCCCTATTTTTTTCGGGTGCAGGCAATTATCTCTGGTTGCATTTCTCATTTGGAGGGTTTCATTTCTTTTGAAGAGGTCATTGTGATGGGTGTTTGGACTAGGTATACCTGGTGGTTGATGTTAGCTTCTATCTGCCCTTCCTATCCTAGACTTCATTTTGGCTTTTTGTTCTGGTCTTTTCTGAATGGAGATCTTTCCTTCCTGGGTCAACTCTGTCTCGGAAGTAGAGAATTGAAGGCTCTTCATTTTCTAGAGAATGAGCATGATTCATGGTCGATGAAAATTTTGGCTCTGCCTAAAAATGAGAAAGTTGTGACAGAGGGAGGGATGTTGGATGTCCTAATAGTTATTTATGGTGTTGAGGAAGTGTGAAGGAAACTAATTTATGGGGTTTTTATCCTATGTACTGAGGTTATTGTCGCAAGCCTTTGTTCCTTTCAATGGAGATGGATGTTGTAGTCTTATGTTGCTCCCATGGTGAATCTAGGTGTGGAAGAAGATGACTCTCTAGTCCTTTGAAGAGTCAATACTAAAACTTGTTGGCAGACTAATTGCAACTTGAGTGTGATGGTGGATTTTTTTTGATGCCATAGGGATCAGTGGTTTGGGAGTAAGTTGTGATGGTGGTTGCTATTTCCTTTTGGTTTTTGGTCTTTTTGTTTGGATTGTTCATTATTTTTTGTTTGGACAGTGGTCTTGTTTTTTTCCTATGGCTAGGATTTTGCTGAAAGTTTTCAAGGGCTTTCTTTGGTTAGTTGTTTTTGGTTGAGAATGGCAGCTAGTTTGGGGACTATTCCTTGTCCTGAAGAGGAAGGGGGTGTTTGGATGACTTCAAAGAGGGTTTTTTTATAACTTTCATCTTGCTTTCTCTTCTACCATGGTTCTTATGGAGGTGGATGTGTCTTCTATGGAGGTAAATACTAGCTTCCTGGAAGAGGAGGTTAGTAACTTGAAGTGGGCTTCCTGTTATGGATGGTTGGATTTTTATAGGCTTTTCAAAGTACTCATTGTTAGTAATAATTGAGAGGGGGGGGGGTGAATTAGTGGCCTAAAAAATATTCCAATAATCAACCCAAAAACTTAGTACCATAATATTAAGCCTCTAGTTATCTTCAACCCTATAAGATGAATGCCTCCAAATACTATTATCAAAATACTACTGCTCAAAATGCTTTGTTAAACCTTCTACTATATGTTTATCGAATAGCTGTCTATTAATTTATCGAAAGACAATAAATTATCTAGAGTATACCAATCAATCCAAATTAGCTATGTGTACTGCAAAACACTAAAGTAATGACTCATAGACACATTGACACATGGATTTTTAACATGGAAACCCTGTTAAGGGATAAACCACTTGGGAGTGGTAACCCAAATTTTTTTCTCTTCTGAAGTGAGCTCAATGAAGAGCCAACCCTGTTAAAGGTTAAAAATACACTGTTAGGCGTGACCTTGTTAGAGGATTTAAAAGTTTAGTCTGTCACTTGATATCGGGCATCTCTATTCTACCTTCCTTAATCAAACACTTACTTGGTCTGCCAATAGGTATCTGGCATCTCATGCTATATTCATGATAAAACTTTTTGATACTCCTTTGGATGTATCTCAATATAGAAAGGATATTTAAATTCCGCTCGGTTAAGAGACTTTCTAAATCAATGGTTAAATTGAAATAGTATGATCTGTTCACATATACAACTTATACTTGTAGATTTTTAGATCTATTGTAATCTCATAAAACTTATTCTAATCAATATATCTTAGTTTATACCTTTGCTCCACTTTGATTCTACTCGGTGATGCTGTGATCTATTGCTCGGTGTCTGCAGAAAACTTTAGGTCTTTCCTCAACTTGATTGATCATGACTATATGAAGTTTCTCTTCATCAATTTCTCTTTAGCATCCTCTTTTCATTCATTCACCTACCATACTTTGTAATGAATTGAGTTGTCTCTTTATAGACATGATATCACCATTGTTAGGTTCTTGATTTTCTTGATCTTGGCCTGATCCACAACTCTCTCCAATTATATTTAAAGAAAAACTCATGTTTTATCTTGCAGAGATCTTCTTTCCAACTGGAGAAAACAACTTTAAATCCATTACTTATCTATGGCTTTATCTTGTCGTTGAAAACAAAGATAACTACCAGTTAAGTCTAAATTTAGCTCTGCCAACTAGATATTTTGTCATTTATGAACTCAAGTTAATTTTGGTGTTTAACACCTTGATAGCTTCATTCAACACTCTAGTTCTCCTCGGGCTTCTCCGTCAGTTTACACTATGTTTCTGGCCGTCAGTTATGCTTGTGATTCTGCTCATTAGTAAACCTCATGGGTGTTCTTGCTCAGGCATCACTTGACATTTGGTGATCTCTGTCCGTCGGTGTCCATTGACCATCAGTGTTTGAAGTCATATTATGAATGCTTGTCTTTTATGCATTACTGAAAGCATAATCTTTATCTCTCTGATTCTATGAAGTCTTTGACACTTTGATTATAATTGATTAGATTATATCAAGTTGACATCAATGAAAATACAATCCATTAACTGATTTAATGTCTTGCATTATCCTTCTGCATTTTGGTGATCAACTTAACATCTTCAAACATTCAATCAGTTACATGTCATCAATCTCTCCGTTTGGCATTGATGGCAACATACTACATTATCATACTATACTATCACTAATATAATATGAAATTTATAGTTTCATCAAGCTTTCCTAATATAACTATTACAAATATCTAGCTTTTGGTAAGCTCAAAATAGCTTGGATTTGTTTCATGCAGAATGGTTTTCTTCAATCTTCAATCCCTTTACTGGATAGATGTATCATCTGATATCTCTGTTCTGATATGTGCTATGCCTTGACTGTTCCTCTTCTTTATAATCTCTTTTTCCTTTGACAAAAATCTTTCTCTTCATCTTAACTCTCCCCCTTTGTCACTTCTCTTCCTTAGATGGATATTTCATATGTAATCAATTTCTCTCCCTTAGAATATTGATTAACTCTTTCTTCTAATTTTCAGGAGCTTCTCTTCATGAATAATGATATAATCTTTTCTGATCAATGATATAATATTTCCCTTTATGACAATGAGATCATCTCTCCCTTTATATGATAGACCATCTCTCCCTTTATATGATAATGGAATCATCTCTCCCTTTGACAAAAATGCCAAACAAAATAATCATCTATATCATGTTCCATCCCTTTGCATAATATATTCCTTGAATTTCCCTATCCATCAACAATACAATGTCTCTAATTTTTGGTGTAGATATGTACCTTTCTATGTACAAATATATCTGTTGCTGGCCATCTCAGTGTTTGCAACAACATGACTGATCTTTAGATTTAGTATAGGCTGATGCAACCTCCTAATCAACTTACTGACCGATAGACAAGGGTTGGACCCCTAGTCTCTGTCTCAGGTACTCAAATGTATCCTTTGGTAATGGCTTGGTGAATATATCAGCTAACTGTTTGTTTGATTGAACATATTCCAGTGCCACTTCCTTTTCTTGCACTTGTTCTCTTAGATAGTGATACTTGATAGCAATATGCTTAGTCTTAGCATGCATGAATGGATTCTTAGAAATGTTAATTGTACTGGTATTATCACAATATATAATTACTAGTTCAAGGATCTTCATATTCATACGTTCCAGCAATTGTTTGATCCATGTAATATTGGAGCAATTTGCAACAGCATCCACATTCTCTGCTTCTACTATAGACTGAGAGATGCATCCTTTCTTCTTGCTGATCCATGTGACAAGTCTGTCACCCATGAAGAATGATCCTCCAGTTGTGTTCTTTCAGTCATCAATGTTTCCAGCCCAATCAACATCTGTATAGACTTATAGCTCAATTTTTAATTCTCTTTTATACCATAATCCATTGTCCTTGGTGTTCTTCAGATATCTCATAATTCTCTTGACAACAGTCATATGTGATTCTTTGGGATTATCAAAGAATCTTGCAACTATTCCTACTGCATGTGCTATATCTAGTCTTGTGTGAACAACATACATCACTTTTCCAATCATTGATCTATATAAGGTCTGATTTACCTCATTGGATTTGTCTTCTTTTTCATCTTACATCCGGTAGCCATAGGTGTTCCAACTAGTTTGGAATCTTCCATCTTGAATATCTTCAACACTTCCTTGATGTATTTGGACTAAGTGATGTATATGCCTACATCTTGTTGAAGAATCTATAGACCAAGAAAGAATTTGATCTCTCCAAACATAGACATTTCAAATTCCTTGCTCATTTCATTAGCAAAGGATTTGCATAACAACTCATTTCCCCCAAAAATGATATCATCAACAAAAATTTCAGAAGTCAGAATATTACCATCGGTATCTTCTTTTAAGTACAGATTTTTTTTTCACTTGTTTTAACAAATTTTATGCTAATGAGATATGAGTGAAGTCTTTCATATCAGGCTCTCGGTTCTTTTTTCAATCTATACAAGGTATTATGTAGTCTACATACCATGTTTCTCTTGTCTAGATCAACAAACCCTTCTGGTTGTTCAATATATACCTCTTCTTCTAGTATTCCATTCAGGAATACAGATTTGACATCCATCTGGTATACCTTAAATCCCTTAAATGCAACATAAGAAAGTAAGATTCTAACTCCTTCTAGTCTAGCAATGGGTGCAAAGGTTTCTCCATAAGCAATACCTTCTTCTTGTGGATATCCCTTGCATACTAATCTTGCTTTGTTTCTAGTGACTTCTCCATTCTCATTCAGCTTGTTTCTGAATATCCATTTGGTACTGATGACATTCTTGTCATCTGGTCTTGGTACTAGTGTCCATGTATTGTTCTTCTCAATCTGTTCTATTTCTTCATTCATAGCACTGGCCCATTCTTCATTCTCAAGTGTAGTGTTAATAGATTTAGGCTCAAAATCACAAAGTAAACATCTAGTGTTTAGTGACTTACTTCTTGCTCTTGTTCCAGCCTTCTTGTCTTCTATGATTTGATTCTGTGGATGATGTATTCTGACATACTTGGAAAGTTTTGGTTCAACTCTATTTTCATCATTCTGATCATCTTCTTGACCTTCGTTCTCATCTCCATTGTTTGGAACATCATCTTGAGGATTTTCCTAATTTTTTGGTAATTGCAGCCTGATGCTTGGGTGCAATGTTCTGATGCTGATGAGAGACACACTATTGCTTGGGTAGAGTGTTAGGTTCTATATAAATAAACCTATTTTATTCCTCTGGTTCCTTGTTTCTTTCCTTATCATTCTTTTTTGCAAATTCATCTATTTTCACATTTGCACTTTCAATGATTTTGTTATATGACTTGTTAAGACATTTATAAGCCTTGCTTTTGGTCGAGTACCCTAGGAAGATAACTTCATCACTTTTGGAGTCAAGTTTTCCATTTCTATCATCCTTCAATATATAAAATTGACTACCAAAGATTTTGAAGTAACTTACATTGGGTGTATGACCATACCAAAGCTCATAGGGTGTCTTCTTTGTGTCCTTCAATTGTTCTTTGTTTAGTGTGTAGACAATAGTACTAATAGGTTCCCTCTAGAAAGTTTGAGTGATGCTTTTCTCAATCATCAATTTTCTTGCACAGTCAACAATTGATCTGTTTCTCCTTTTAGAAATTCCATTTTGTTGTGGTGTTCTCGGTGTAGAAACATGTATTTTAATTCCATGCTCATTGCAATAGTTAGTGAATTCTTCTGAAGTAAATTCCTCTCCTCTATATGACCTTAAGCATTTCAATTTCTTTTCACTTTATTTTTTTACCATTGCTTTATACCATTTAAACATCTTAAATGCTTTTGATTTATCTTTTAAGAACATGACTGTCATCATTCTAGAATAATCATCAACAAAGAGAATAAAATACCTATCTCCATAGTAGCTCTTTATCCTCATGGGTCTACATAGATCTGTATGGACTAATTCTAGAATTGCATTAGATGTTCGGGTTTTACTCTTGAAACTAGACTTTGTCATCTTACCTTTTTGACAATTCTTTCACGTGATATGCTCTGGCTTAGTCATGCTCAGTAAGCCTCTGACATTCCTTTTTTTGCTTATCTTTATCATGTTGTCAAATTTCACATGACATAATCTTTTGTACCATAACCATATATCTTTGTTTCTAGCCATTAAACAAGTGGTGTTAGTGTCATCAAGATAGAGAAAATGTTACCTTTTATCTGCTCACTGGTACCAATTAATCTTTCTGATTCATTGTAGATCTTTGCCTTCTTATTTTCAAATTCTACTCTGTGACCTGAATTATTCAGCTGTGAGACACTTAACAAATTGTAATTCAGTCATTTAACCCAGTAAGCATTTTCACATTTTATCCCCTTATTCAACATTATGGTTCCTTTACCTTCAATTGGACAAGGTGTATCATTTCCCATTCTCACTGAACCACCATTATAGTATTCAAAAGTCTCAAACTTTTGTTTATCACCAGTCATGTGGTGAGTGTAGCCACTATATATGATCCAAAAATCATTTTTACTAACTTTAGATATGAGTGCAGTTTCAACATACATTTCTTCATCTTCATCTAAATTATCCTTCATGGCTACAAATACCATCTCGATGTCTTCTTCTGATTTGATGTCAGTGTCATCAGCTCTGTTCTCAACTAGGTCAAAATCTTTCTTCCCTTTGTCCTTGTAGTCTTGGGTATCTCTCTTGTCAGATTGTCAGTTTCTTCGTTAATCTCTATTATCACCTTTATCAATCTTCTTCTCATATGATCTGTCATTTCCTTTGTCATCTTTTCTTTGGTTTGGACATCTTGCAGTTGTTAGTAATAATTGAGAGGGGGTGGTGAATCAATGGCCTCAAAAACTTATCCTTAAACTTAACCACCAATCAATAAACCTTAGATTATTATGTCCCTACAAGATGCATGCCATTAAATACTTATAATGATTAACTGTCTATTGGTTTTCCTTGTCTATCCTTATTCTCCTTGATTACTAATAAGCAGTATAACTATTTACCGAAATACAGTAAATATGTAGAGTATACCGATGAATCCATAATGAATTATGTAAGATACAAAATAGTAAAGAAATATATCATACACACATATAACATATGGATTTTAACGTGGAAACCCTGTTAAGGGAAAAAACCACTTGGACCGGTACCCCAAATTTTCACTCTTCTGAAGTGAGCCCTATTAGGATCCAACCTTGTTAAAGGTTACAAACACATTGTTAGGTGTGACCTTGTTAGAGGATTTTACACATATAGGTTGTCACTTAGTATCGAGCATCTAATGCTGCCATCCTTGAATCAACCTCTCTCTTAGACTATCAATAGGAATCGACATATCCAATGCTACTTTCATGAATCAACCTTTTTTGGCACTCCTTGGGATTTACCTCAATATATAGAAGACTGTTAATTCTTGCTCTATTAAGAGACTTGATGCTTCAATGGTTAAACTGAAGCAAAATGACTTGTTTCTAATGCAACTTGAATTGCAGATTTTCAAATCTATTTAAGTACATTACCTCTCTGATCAATGTATCAATTCAATTCTTTTGTGCTCCATACTTTCTGCTCTGTGATGCTGTGCTTACTGTTTGTCAGTGTCTGCAGAATTCCTTAGCTCTTGTTCAGCTTGATTGATCAGTACTAAATGAAGTTGTTCTTCATCAATTTATCTTTAGCATCCTCTTTCTATTTTCTCCCTTTAATCCCCTTTTCATGTGATAAAAAATAAATTAAGCTTGTCTCTTATATAGACATGATATTCACTATTTCTTGATTCTTGATTCTTGATTCTTGGAATGAAAATCAGCCAATTTGATTTAAAGCATAACTCCTAATTTATCTCATATTTATCTTCATGCCAATTGTATAAATAAATTTTAAATTAATTACTTAACTCTGGTCGAATAAAACAAAGAAAACAACCAGTTAAGTCCATTGGTCAACTCTTTAGTTAGTCGTCAGTTACAACTGCATGTTCTGTCGGTGTGACTCCAATTAGCTTTAGGATCTCTGTCTGTCGGGCAACATTGAATTTTTTACTCATCGGGAAACTCTCTTTTCAGCTCATTAGGCATCCTAAGGTTTGCTTCATCGGGCAACACCTTCTTCTACTCGTCGAGTATCACTATGACTTTTCTTCTTTGCCTTTACCAATGGTGTGCACTCCGTCATTCTTATCTATCACTTAGTGAATACTTGACTTTTATGCATTGCTGAAAGCATAACCTTTGTTCCATTGATTCTCTGAAGTCTTTGGCATTATGTACATGACCGTACAAATGATATCAAGTTGACATCAATAAAAATACAAACAATTAACTAATTTAATGCCTTACATTATCTTCAACTTAACATTATCAAACATTTAATCAGTTACATGTCATCAATATCTCCCTTTGGCATTGATGGAAACAAACTTATATTATCACACTATATTATTTGTAATACAATATGAAATACAATTTTTGAGATTCATCAAACTACCAATCTCTCCCTTTTGTCAACCGATAAATGTCTGAACTTCGGTAAGCTCTGTTTTAGCTTAGATTTGATTCCTGTAGTTCTCTTGTCTTATGATGTGTTGAGTCCTTTTCTTGTGTCAACTCTCCTTTTGACTGTTCTCCTATTTTGATGTCTTTTTCTCTTTTTAGCAACTCTCCCTTTGTAAAATAATCTCTCCCTGTTGGAGTAATCTGATAATGGATAGTCTTTCTCAGGAGAATGTGATAATATGGATAATCTCTCTCCCTTTGACAACAATGCCAAAAAAATATTTTACAAATAGCTGACATTCATGTCAAACAATCATTTTTCTCCTATCCATAATATATTCTTGAATTTCCCTTATCCATCAGCAATACAATAATAATCTATGGTGCTCAGTTTTGATATATACCTATCTGTATATAGATGTAGCTTTTAAGTTCATCTAGTTACTTGCATCAACATGAATGATATTCGGATAATATGTAGGCTGATGCAACCTTCAGTCATTTTACTGACTGGTAGACAAGGGTTTGACCCCTAGTATTTTTCTCAAGTACTCAAATGTATCCTTGGGCAGTGGCTTGGTGAAGATATCAACTAATTATTCTTTGGATTGCACATACTCAAGTATCACCTCTTTTTCTTGAACTTGTTCTCTTAAGTAACGATACTTGATGACAACGTGTTTAGTTTTTACATGCATGACTGGATTCTTAGAAATGTTTATTGCACTGGTGTTATCACAATAGATAATCACTAGTTCTAAGATCTTCATATGCATACCTTCTAGCAACTGTTTGATCCATGCAATATTTGAGCAATTTGCAGCAGCAACAATATACTCTGATTCTATAGTAGACTGAGAGATGCATCCTTTCTTCTTTCTAATCCATGCGACAATTCTGTCACCCATAAAGAATGTTCCTCCAGTTGTGCTCTTCCGGTCATCAAGATTCCTAGCCCAATTAGCACTGGTAAACACCTTAAGTTCAAATTTTCCTTCTCTTCTATACCATAATTTGAATTCCTTATTATTCTTCAGATATCTTAGAATTCTTTTCGCAGAAGTCATATGTGATTCCCTAGGGTTAGCAAAAAATCTAGCAACAATTCCTACTACATGTGCAATATCTGGTCTAGTGTGTACAACATACATGAGTTTTCCAATCATCGATCTATACAAAGTCTAATTTACCTCTATTTTCTTGTCCTCCTTTGTCAACTTACATCCAGTAGCCATCGGTGTTCCAACTGGTTTGGATTCTTCCATCTTGAATATTTTCAGGACCTCTTTGATGTACTTGGACTGTGTAATGAAAATTCATTCACTTTGTTGAATGATCTGTAGACCAAGAAGGAACTTGATCTCACCAAACATAGACATCTCAAACTCTTTTCTCATCTCATTAGCAAATGATTTTCATAGCATATCATTGCCTCCAAATATGATGTCATCAACAAATATTTCAGCAATCAAGGTGTTA
>MU226996.1:3760945-3774073 GCA_018584345.1 Thuja plicata
TTCCAGTCATCTGAAGAGTGATATCTTGTTGATATAATCAGAAATATAATGACATAACAGTGAAGACCCAATCCACCATTTGAGGTTTACTTGAAACATAGTGAACTATCTAGGTAATACCTGCCTATGTATGTGGAGCTCAAAAATGAAGAAGGATATTATCCAATCCTTAGCAATTAGCCTTTCTCTTGTCATAAAGGAGTTTTCATTCAAGTATAACCAGTATAATGTCATTTTAAGATTGAGGTACAAGAAAAAGTGCTAACAGTGCTCACATAGTCCAATTTTACTTGATTATCTGTAACTTTTTCTCTAAGAAAATGGTATTTAATCTCAATGTGCTTTGTTTGTACATGCATCATAGGGTTCTTGAACATGTTGATAGTACTGGTGTTATCAAAATGAATAACAATAGGATAGTCAATCTTTATACCGAAATCTTTAACCATCTATTTGATCCAAACCATTGTTGAACAATTCAATGCTGCTGCAACATATTTAGCTTCTGCTATCGACTAAGAGATACAATTCTTCTTCTGACTTACCCAAAAAACCAACCTATCTCCAAGAAATACTGCTCCTCCAGAAGTACTTTTCCTATCATCAAGACAACCTGCCCAGTCTGAATTTGTATACACATGAAGTTGTACATTCTCTGATTTAGGATACCATAAACCATAGTCTATAGTTCCTTTTAGATATCTGAATATTCTCTTTATTTCCATTAGGTGATTTTGTTTTGGTTCATCTGCAAATCTTCTAACAATGAAAACTACATTAGATATGTCTGGTCTAGATTGAGTAAGATATATAAGTTTTCCAATCATAGATTTATATAATGTCTTGTCAACTGCTGCGGAATCATCTTCTTTAGAAAGTTTGCTTCCAGTTATCATAGGAGTGCATACTAGCTTATAGTCTTCCATATTGAAGGTCTTCAATATTTCCCTGACATATTTGGACTGATTTATAAATATTCCTTTACCTATTTGTTTTACGTTTAATCCCAAAAAATATTTTATAGGACCAATCATGCTCATTTCAAATTCATTCTGCATTTTTTTTGCAAATTCTGAACTAAGCTTGTCATTACCTCCAAAGATAATGTCATAAAAAAATATGGAAACAAGTAGTAGTCCATCAGGTGTCTCTGTTGGAGATTTGTTTCTGTGCAGTTGATTGATTGTATGTTTGTCATTGATGACAACATATAATATATAACAGCATTCTGTATGAACTTATCAAAATAGTGTTATCCAACCTTGCGTAGTTAGGTACATGTTGTAGACATGCCTTGGTTACTATATTCATACACGCAGATCTAGATATGATGTTTTAGTCAAGTTGTATAATTCTGTTATTGGAAGTTACAATTCTAGAAGAGTATCTATTTAGAGCTGACATATTTAACATGTTTCTTGAGTTGCACCTATCTTCAGGATATGCGTGTGTATATTCATGATTAGTTATGAGTTAACTATGTTTGTTTAAACATGACTATCATGTAACAACAAGATGGAGCTATTTGAGATGATTTGGTGAAGCCAACTTAGTGAAGCGTCACGTCTGTTCAGTTTGTGTTGCACAGACTTAATATTGTTTGTGTGCTTAGTTAAGCCGACAAAGATGTTGTTGAAGTGTTTCCAAGAGCTGTCATGACCTTCTACTTTAAAGAAGATACTTATAGTAGTTCATTTGTAAGAAAAAAGTGTGAATGATAAGAACACAAACATAAAAAGTATAGAGAAGAATATCAGAGTTGTTTCATTCATCAAGGATCTATGTGAATAAGCAGTTGAAGATTACAATACATTGGAACTGATCAAGACAGTAGGTCTACTCTACAGTTCATCATCAGATATAGTGTATATCTATTCTATAGAAGGTTGTAGCCTTCACCATTGAAGCAGTGAGCTTTTGGACAGTGAGTTCTCACCCCTAACAAGGTTATTTGTAAAAGATTCTTAACAGGGTCAGACCCTTAATCATGTCACTATACTTATTGCATTGTAAAGTACAACTCCTAACATGGTTAAAATATCTTCTAATAGGGATTACTATAGACAAGTATAGTTCATTGTGGGTACTAATTCCCACCAGGGTTTTTACCATTTGGTTTCCCCGTAACCAAATTGAAGTGTTGTCTATTGTGTTATCTGAATGTGTATTTACTTTATTGTATTCTGAAGTTATTAAAAGAAAATAATTTAATTGGCTAATAACTGATTCACCCCCCCTCTCAGTTATCCTTTGGGACTATTCTAACAATTGGTATCAGAGCTGAGTGCCTTGGAGAAGAAGCCTAACAGCATAAGGTAGATCAGATGTATTACTTTAGAAAAGAGAGCCCTAAGTTCGATGGAGAAAATTATCTGGATTGGAAAAACAAAATGATAACCCATCTACAGTGTGTTGGTTTTGATATCTCTGAGATAGCCACACAAGAAGTTGTTATTCTCTCTTTAAAATATCTATCAAGAGATGATGCTACTAGTAAATATAAGGATACATTCACAGCTAATATAGTTTCCAAAGAAGCCCTTATAAGCACACTATCTAACAGTGAATTTTCTAAGATCAAGAAATTAGACAAGGCATACACAATATGGAAGTATTTAGAAGAGATGTTTGAAGGAGATATTCAAGTAAAGAATGCACATAGGAAGACATGGAAAAATAAATACAACAGTCTTGAGATGTTACCTAAAGAGAACATTAGAGCCTACAATCAAAGGCTAAATGAAGCAGTCTCTGGAATCAGAAACAACGGTGGAGAAATATCAGAAGAAGATATAATAGACAAGTTGTTAACTAACTTAACATCATAATATGAAAAAAAGATAAGTATTCTAGAAGAAACCATGCAATTCTCACAAGACTTCAAGAGAGAGACTTTGATGAGTAAAATCTCTGCATTTGAGATATCAAGATTGAAGACTGAACCTAAAAGTGAAACAACTTTCAAAGCCTCAGTCCATGGTAAGAAATCCTTACACATCTCTAGCCTTAATGAGAAAGAAGAAGTTGATGAAGCACTAGAAGATATCATTGCTATGATTTCTAAAAGAGAAAAAGAAAGGAAAAGGAAAATATGAAGGACAACTTCCATTCAAATGTATTTCATGCAACAAGATTGGTCACTTTACATCTAAGTGTCCCACAAGAGTCAAGAAGTTCAGATCTGATTACAAACCTAAATATAATAAGGAATGTTACCATGCTGAAGAAGGTGTAATTGATGAAGATTCAAGAGAGGATGAAATTTGATTCATTTCCCTTAGAGACATGGAAAATTTGCTTGAGGAAATGGAAATTGCAGATGAAAAGGAAGAACAAGAGTTAGCCGTAATTTCCAAAGCAGACATCAGAACTGATTGGATCATTGATAGTGGATGCTCTCACCATATGACAGGTGATAAAGACAAATTTGTTCATTAAGACAAATACAAAGGTAGTATGGTTAGATTTTTAGATAACACTCATAAACCTATCATAGGTAGAGGTTCTATCACTTTGGATGGAAAGAACAAGACAGATGATGTTCTGTATGTTGATGGATTACATCATAAGTTGCTAAGTGTTGGACAACTACTTGACAAAGGTTATCATTTAGAGTTCAAAGACAACAAGTGCATCATTAACAACAAGAATGGAGACATGATTGCATCAGGATACAAAACAAAAGTTAATGTTTTTCAGCTCAATTCAGATGTAAGTTGTTTTGTTGCAAAAGTGGATGACAGTTGGTTATGGTACAAGAGACTCTATCATATCAATTTTGATAACATAGTAAAGATAAGTAATGACAATGTAGTCAGAGATCTTCCTAGTATAGAAAGACTAGTTGACACAATGTGTAGGGAATGAGTTATTTGAAAGCATGTAAGGAGTTCCTTTAGAAGCAAGTAGAACTCAGCTGAGAACAAATTGGACCTAGTGCATACAAATTTATGTGGTCCTACCCAAACAAGATCATACTATGGAGAAAGGTATTTCATTTTTTTTTTTAATGATTTTTCAAGGATGATGTGGGTTGCATTCTTAAAAGAAAAGTCTGAAGCTTTTGAGAAGTTCAAAATATTCAAAGCTAAGGTTGAGAATGAATTTGGATTAAAACTGAAATGTCTGAGATCAGATAGAGGAGGATAGTTCACCTCTGATCAGTTTTATGAGTACTGTGAAGAACATGGAATAAAAAGATAGTTGAGTGCTCCTAGAACCCCTCAATAGAATGGGATTGTAGAAAGGAGGAATAGGATTATACTTGATACAACACACACTATGATGATTGAAGGAAAAGTTTCACACACATATTGGAGCGATGCAGTAAATACAACAGTCTATACTATCAACATAACTCAATTGAGGCCATGTGTAGATAAGTCACCCTATGAACTTTGGTTTGGTAATGTACCTACAGTAAAGTATTTCAAAATTTTTGGCAGCAAATGCTACATCAAGAGAGATGATGGTGTTGGTAAATTTGATGCTATAAGTGATGAAGGTATTTTCCTTGGTTACTCTACAAAAATCAAAGCATATAGATGTTTCAATTTGAGATTGAAAAAGATAATTGAAAGTACTCATGTAAAAATTCATGAGAAGTTTATGGTTCAAGAGAGGTATTATGAATATGCACCTATGATTGAAGATGAACCCAGGCCTAGTAGCAAAAATACTATTATTGAAGAAATGTTTGATTGCATTGATGTCTCATGCAATGACCCTGAATCAAGCAGAGAAGAATCACAGAATACAGAAGAAGAAGTAACACCTAAGGTTCCTAAATTCACATCTAGATACCACTCTAAAGATGATATCATTGGAGATCAGAGCATCAGTGTTTTGACCAGATCAAAATAAAAAAGTCTAACAATGGATGAAGAGATATGTTTATTTTCACAGATTGAACCTTTAAGTGTTGAAGATGCTTGTAATGATTCTGATTGGAAGAATGCAATGAGAGAAGAATTAGATTAGATAATTAAGAATAAGACATGGGAATTGGTTCCTAGACCCAGTGAACAAAATGTGATTGGAACAAAGTGGATCATTAAAAAAAATATGAATGAAGAAGGTATAGTAGTAAGAAACAAAGCAAGATTGGTATGTAAAGGATATGCGTAGAGAGAAGAAATAGACTACACTGATAAATTTTCCCCTGTGAGCAGACTGGAAGCCATTAAATTATTCTTGGCCTATGCAAAATTCAAAGACTTTAAAGTTCATCAAATGGATGTAAAGTTAGATTTTTTGAATGGTGACTTGAAGGAAGAAGTCTACATAGAGCAGCCTGACAGATTTAATCTTTTAGATAAACTAGACATGGTATGCAAATTGAAGAAAGCACTCTATGGTCTTAAACAGGCCCTAAGAGCTTGGTATGAGAGACTTGATGGTTATATTACCAAGATTGGATTCAAGAAAGGTGCAGCAGATTGTAACCTATTCACAAGAGAGACACTTGATGGATTACTACTCGTTGCCATATTTGTTGATGACATTATCTTTGGAGGTAATGACAAGCTTAGTGCAGCAGTTGCAAAAGAAATGCAGAATGAATTTGAAATGAGCATGATTAGTCATATAAAATACTTTTTGGGACTAAATGTAAAATAGACAGATAAAGGTATATTCATTAATTAGTCAAAATATGTGAATGAAATATTGAAGACCTTTAAGATGGAAGACTGCAAAACAGTATGCACTCCTATGATAATAGGAAGCAAGCTTTCAAAAGATGATGATTCCATAGTAGTTGATAAGACATTGTACAAATCTATGATTGAAAAACTCATTTATCTAACTCAATCTAGACCTGACATATCTAATATAGTTGGCATTGTTGGAAGATTTCTAGCTGAACCCAAGAAGAATCACCTAATGGAAATCAAGAGGATATTCAGATATCTAAAGGGAACTATAGATTATGGTTTATGGTATCCTAAATCAGAGAATGTACAACTTCATGTGTATACAGATGCTGATTTGGCAGGTTGTACTGATGATAGGAAGAGTACTTTAGGAGGAGCAGTATTTCTTGGAGATAGGTTGGTTTCTTGGATAAGCAAGAAGCAAAACTATATTTCTTAGTCAACAACAGAAGCTGAATATGTTGCAGCAGCACTGGATTGTTCAACCATGGTTTGGATCAAGTAGATGGTTAAAGAATTTGGTATTCAGGTTGATTATCCTATTGTTATTCACTGTGATAAGACTAGCACTATTAACATGTCTAAGAACCCTGTGATGCACACAAAGACAAAACACGTAGAGATCAAGTACCATTTTCTAAGAGAAAAGGTTGCAGACAAAGAAGTGAAATTGGACTATGTGAGCACCAAAGAATAGTTGGTAGATATTTTCACAAAGCCTTTATCAAAAGATACTTTTGAGTATCTCAGAGAGAAGTTGGGAGTAATTCCCTCTCCTAAGTCTTATTAGAGAATATAGGAAGAACATCAGTCCTTTGTGATTGATAAATGGTTGACTACTCTACTTCTAGAATAGTACCTGTGCCTAATGGTTTATGGTGCCCTTTTTCATTGATGTCAAAGGGGGAGTATGTACTAAGGGGGAGCATATACTCTGGGGGAGTATATATATGGAACAAAAACACAGTCAAAGGAACTGCAACAGTGTAGAGAAATCTTTGATGAGGATATTGAGAATATTGTAAAAGAAAGAGGACACCATGAACAGAGGATGTTTTTAAAATCATATGTTGCCATCAATGTCAAAGGGGGAGATTGTTGGAGATTTGTTTCTATGCAGTTGATTGATTGTATGTTTGTCATTGATGACAACATATAATATACAATAGCATTCTGTATGAACTTATCAAAATAGTGTTATCCAACCTTGTGTGGTTAGATACATGTTGTAGACATGCCTTGATTACTATATTCATACATGTAGATCTAGATATGATGTTTTAGTCAAGTTGTGTAATTCTGTTATTGGCAGTTACACTTCTGGAAGAGTATTTATTCAGAGCTAGCGTATTTAATGTGTTTCTTGATTTGTGCCTATCTTTAGGATATGCATGTTTATATTAATGATTAGTTATGAGTTAACTTTGTTTGGTTAAACATACCTATCATGTAACATCAGGATTGAGCTATTTGAGATGATTTGGTAAAGCCGACTTAGTGAAGCATTGCGTCTATTCATTTTGTGTTGCGTGGACTTAATATTATTTGCATGCTTAGTTAAGCCAACAAAGATGTTGTTGAAGTGTTTCCAAGAGTCATCATGACCTTCTAATTTAAAGAAGATACTTATAGTAGTTCGTTTGTAAGAGAAAAGTGTGAATGATAACAACAGAGATAGAAAAAGTACAGAGCAGAATATTAGAGTTGTTTCATTCATCAAGTATCTATGTGAATAAGCAGTTGAAGATTACAATACATTGGAACTGATCAAGACAGTAGGTCTACTCTATATTTCATCATCAAATATAGTGTATATCTATTCTACAGAAGGTTGTAGCCTTCACCATTGAAGCAGTGAGCTTTTGGATAGTGAGTCCTCACCCCTAATAGGGTTATTTTTAAAAGACTCTTAACAGGGTCAGACCCTTAATCAGGTCACTATACTTATTGCATTGTAAAGTACAACTCCTAACAGGGTTGAAATATCTTCTAACAAGGATTACTATAAACAAGTATAGTTCATTGTGGGTACTAATTCCCACCGGGGTTTTTACCATTTGGTTTCCCCGTAACCAAATTGAAGTTTTGTCTATTGTGTTATCTGAATGTGTATTTACTTTATTGTATTATGAAGTTATTAAAAGAAAAGAATTTAATTGGCTGATAATTGATTCACCCCCCTCTTAGTTATCCTTTGGGACTATTCTAACAGTCTCTCTTATGAATAGGTTACAATCTACTGCTCCTTTCTTAAATCCAATCCTGGTAAGATAACCATCTAGTCTCTCATACCAAGCTCTTGGGGCCTGTTTAAGTCCATAGAGTGCTTTCTTTAATATGCATACCATATCTGGCTTATCTGATAGATTGAATCCTTCAGGATGTTCTATGTATACTTCTTCCTTCAAGTCACCATTCAGAAAAGCTGATTTAACATCCATTTGATATACTTTAAAATCTTTGAATGTTGCATAAGCCAAGAATAACTTTATGGCTTCTAGTCTGCTCACAGGGGAAAATGTGTTAGTATAATCTATCCCTTCCTTCTGTGCATATCCTTTACACACTAGTCTTTCTTTGTTTGTAACCACTGTACCATCTTCATTCATCTTGTTTCTAAATACCCACTTTGTTCCATTCACATTTTTGTCACTGGGTCTGGGGACCAATTCCCATGTATCATTTTTTATTATTTGATCTAATTCTTATTCCATTGCTTTTTACCAATCAGAATCCTTGCAAGCATATTCAATATTTAAAGGTT
This sequence comes from Thuja plicata, assembly GCA_018584345.1. NCBI lineage: Eukaryota > Viridiplantae > Streptophyta > Pinopsida > Cupressales > Cupressaceae > Thuja > Thuja plicata. Next base: position 3,769,364 of record MU226996.1, read on the forward strand.
CAATCTGTGAAAGTAAACATACCTCTTCATCCTCTGTTAACCTTTTTGTTTTTCATCGAGTCTTAATACTGCTGCTTTGATCTCCAATGATATCATCCTTTGAATGATACCTATATGTGAACTTTGAAACTTTTGGTGTATCATCCTCATCTGTAATCTGTGATACTTCTTTGCTTGATTCAGGTTCACTACATGAAACATCAATGCAATCAAACATTTCTTCAATAACAGTGTCTTTACTGCTCGACCTGGGTTCATCCTCAATCATAGGTGCACATTCATGATACCTTTCTTGAACCATGAAATTATCATCAATATTTACATGAGTACTTTCAATTATCTTCTTTAATCTCAATTTAAAACATCTGTACACTTTTCTTTTAGTAGAGTAACCAAGGAAAATACCTTCATCGCTTCTAGCATCAAAATTACAAACACCATCATCTCTCTTGATGTAGCACTTCCTGCCAAATATTCTGAAGTATTTTACTGTAGGTACATTACCAAACCAAAGTTCATAAGTTGTCTTATCCACGCCTAGCCTTAGTTGAGTTCTATAGATAGTGTAGACTAGTGTATTAACTGCATCTCTCCAATAGGTGTGCGCAACATTTCCTTCAATCATCATAGTGCATGCCATATCAAGTATTAATGACAACTTAGGGTACAAAGAGGCTATAAAATCCCGACAGGTAAACTCATTTTCACAGCCATGATTTTTGAGCAGAGCAGAGTAGGCTAGAGAAATTTAAGAGCAATTTGGAGAGTGACCTAGCAAGAATCAATTTGACTCAAAGGCATTAAAATTCACAGGCAAGCACAGAGATTCCATAAGTAAGCATACTCACCGACCGCGCTATTTTTATTTGTGAAAAGCCCTAAATTTCTGCAACACGATGGCATGGACTTCTAGAGGTGAGAAAATTAAGGAAGATAATAAGAAACCCTTCAATCTAGTTAGTAGAGGAACATGTGCTAAACCTAAATACAAGTTACATCCTAAAATAGCTTCACAACCTGACGATTCCGAAGCATTCTCCTGAATTCCACCTAGGGTTTTACTGGTAGAGGACGTAAGGTCCTATATTCACTATAAGATCTCAGAAATAGGAGATCTAGATCTAGATAATGCTTATAGGGCATTATGTGATGATACTAGAAAGCTCAAAGAAGAGTACAAACACTTGGAAGTAAAGGGACTTACAAATGCACTATATTTTCCCAAGGTCTTCAAAACATAATGGATAAAGATTATTCTTAGTAGAGTTCACCACAAGACTCTATGGATAAACAAGCCAAAGGCAATAACAAAGGATGTTATTCATGCGGTTACTAGTTATCCTACAACTAATAAACCACAGGCTCACAAACACCCATCTCTGGTAGAAGTGGAAAAACTGACTGGTGCAAAATCAGATAAAATAGCACTAAAGGTGAACACCATTACCGATGTAGAGCTAAAGTTTGGAGCATGTGTTGCTGGATACAAGATCTTCCAAGAAAGCCAAATGAACAACATATCTAGTACTGCTATGAGAATAGCATACAAGATTATCAAACACGGTAAGAAGATGGATCTTGTAGAGATCCTATTACATCAATTTGAGAACATGTGCACAATAAGGTCTTCAAGGACAAACACATGTAAGTTTGGTTCCCTCATAATGTGCATATTATTTTACTTTGAAGAATAATTTCCTTACATTGGAAAAGTTACATGGGACACAAGTAGACCCCTTACCATTCAGATAGGTGAATTCATAGAATCACTAGGAACATAATGAGATAATGTTATGCATGAGTATTTCAAAACCATAAAGCTAATGCTGCAAGCGAGAACTAGAATTCCTGAGAATCTGATAGAGGAACACCGTGAAGAAATATGTTTCATGGTAGATACTAATTTCACCTACATACAAGTAGTAATTCCAAGGAAATCATGGCTTTCAAAATTGGATTATGAAATCAAAGCAGGATTAGCCAATGAATGCATTAAGGCACTGTTAAATGAACCAGTAGAAAACAAGCAACTAAGATTTGGTACCTATGAAGAGGCCAAAAAAAAGATTAAAACAAATATTGTTGTCAAGAAGGCTGTAAAATAGTCAAAAAGAATGGTGAAGAATCTGAAAAAGAATTTGAATATATCTTTTGAAGGAGAAGAAGAAAGAGAAGGTGAAGAGGAAAAAGAGGGTAAGGAGGAACTTGCTGAGGAAAAGCTTCCCATCATTGATACAACAGAGAAAAATGAATCAAAGGCAGAGAAGTTTGATTCACCACCTCCTCCACCTAAGAAATCAAGAACAAGGAGTCAAAAAACAAAAGATGCAACTCCTTCTCCCATGGTGAAAGGAAAGGTATATAAGAGGAAACCTGACACACACAAGGAAAAACAACCAGCTAAGGCACCTACCAAAAGGAGAAAATTTGTTGAGAAAAATGAGGATTTAGGGATTCAGCAATGGATAAAACTGACACTATAAAACAAGAAATGGAAATAGCAAAGGTTACATCACCCACTGAGGACATTGATGAAATATGTAAGAACATTTCTGAAGCTGCATTTATTTTACATCCTAAGAATAGGAAATGGTTAAGATGGGATTCTTTAGAATAGAATAAGATTGAAGATGCACTTATTGCTAAGATGTGCAAACACTATTATGTCCCACTACATTTCACTACACGTGATGTACCACAAGAACTATTAGATAGAATTTCTTCTAGATTCACTTTTGCACTTCATGAGGAGAAAAGGATGAGAGAAAGAGTACTGGTTTCTCTTATGCCACCTGAATCAACGAGAGAAGAAACCAAATAAATCATGGAGAAATAGGCTAAAGGTTTCTCACCCAAGTTGAGAGCTTATAAATTTCTTAAAGAGAAGCTTATAGAGCTTGAACAAGAAACGCATAAGACATAGAGTGAGATACTCAACCCTAATGAGGAGAACACTTATAAGAAGGAAACCATCACTAAAATAGATAACTCAATAGTTGAGTTAGACAGTGAAGAGGTACAAATCACAAGCCAAAAATAGACTGACATTATAGATGAAGACTGGCCAAAAGATGGTGATGATGATCAACTACCAGCAAGCCCCATCCACATCAACTTAGAGGATGAAGAAGTACCAAAGAAGAATTGTCAATTAAAGGTAACTTAGATGATGACATAAATGATGAATCATGGTTAGACAACATTGTCAATGACACCACAGGACAAGACCCTGCAAAATAAATTCAAAAATATTAAGACATAAATGTTGCAAAGGGAAATATCAACGAACAAGATACAACTATTGACACTGCAACAGTCAATACACCGACAAACATGAATATATTAAAAGATGCTATTTATATTTAGTCAAGTTAGGATAAATCATCTAAGAAAGATGATAATATACCCAAGGATATGGGTACTGATGAAAACAAAGTTGCATCCAACACTCACCAGGATACCGATACAGAAATGAAGGATGCAACTAACAACCGACAAGAAGTATCAAAAGATAAAGACAAAGGGGAAGATAACAAAACTGATGATACAATGAGAAAGGTTGAAGAAAAAGATAAAAGTGAAGGAGTCAAGTAGGATGAAGGTATAAAACTTACAGAAGATAAATCTGTTGATACACCCAAGGCAAATGAGGAGACGTCTTCACCAAACCAGCCGGTGGACTCAGAATAGATACACAAAGATGCCTCATCTTCCTTACCCTCACCTACCAAGTCAACCCAATCTCACACTTTACAGATGGTAGTACATCAATCTACCACCCAGCCAAAGAAGAAGAAGAAGAAAATAGTAAAGAAAGACATCTTGGGTGTAACATTGGATGAAGTAATAGAAGTTCCAAACTGGGATATTACCACTTTGGACAGTGATAAACTTCAAGAGTTTGGAGTGCTATGTCAGAGAAAATCCATTCAAAAGAAAATGATACAAGAACACAGGTAAACAATGACACTTGAAAAAGTAGGAGATATTCTCCAAAAACTTGTTCCTGAAGTAAAACTTGAAGCAAATGCTATAGTTAAGGAAAAAATTGCTATTCTTATCGATGCCATCACAGAACAAAATATTGATGCAGAACAAGCTATGGAAGAACAAGCATAAAAGAAGTACCAATTCAAGTTAATTGACAAAATCAGCTAATAAGTGGCATTGAAAAAGGTAAAGCTCTCTGAACTAACTAAAAAATTAGAACCAATGATTGCTGAAGCAATCACCTTAGTTCAAAAGATGTGCACACTTGAGAATTTTACAAAAGAAAATAGTGACAAATTAGCAGAAATAGATTCAAATGTCACAGCAAGTGCACAAAGCCTAACCTCCAATGCAGACAGCATAAAGACACATCATTACAAGGTCATAGAGGCTAATAGGATAAGGAAAGAAATATGGGATGCTGAAACACAACTAAGAGGTGAGATTACAAAACTATAGGCACACATTATGCCTAACCTTACAATTTTACAGCAGCATATTTCTGATGCAAGAAATCTTATTGCGACCCCCGAGATGTTTGTAGTAGATAGCATCTATGATATACATGTTCGGATATCACTGGAGCACATGGATCTAGAAATGCTAAAGGAGAAATGGGAAAAGATGATGGAGGAGATCAAGTCCTCACATTCCCACCTTTTTGACAAGTTGTAAGTACCTTTGCCTTTAGAATCAAAAAAGGAGGAAAGGAAATGTATA
>MU226996.1:3786320-3800794 GCA_018584345.1 Thuja plicata
GTTCCTCAAGCTGGCTCGGTGATCTTCTGATACACGACATCCACTAAAATACTCGGCATCGTCATGCTCTCGGTAAGAGTAGAATCTCGGTCCATACTAGTCCCGAAGTGTAGCTTGGAACTCGGTAGCCGTTGGTGACTTGGTAGATATAGTGTCACTCGGTAACTGCTGGTGACTCGGTAGTAACTGAATTCTCGGTTGGCTTCAACTGATGGATCGGTAGTTATGGTGAAGCTCGGTGACTACCGTATGCTTGGTAAATGTTGCTCTTCTCGGTAACCGCTGAATTATTCATATGCTCGGTGACTACTGTTCTGCTCAGTTTGAACTGTTTACCGCTGAGCTTTCCAAGGTGATTACTGAATTCTCGGTATAAGCTATGGACTGAGTGATGAGCTCGGTAAGCATTCAGAATCGAATAAGTGTTTTCACTGATGAAAAATATAACATAATTCCAAAAAAGTCTGATTCACCACCTCCTCCTCCACCTAAGAAATAAAGAATAAGGAGTCAAACAACAAAAGATGCAACTCCTTGTCCCATGGTGACAGGAAAGGTATATAAGAGGAAACCTGACACACAAAAGGAAAAACAACCAGCTAGGGCACCTTCCAAAAGGAGAAAATTTGTTGAGACAAATGAGGATTTAGAGGATTCAACAATGGATGAACCTAACACTATAAAACAAGCAATGGAAATAGCAAAGGTTACATCACCCACTGAGGACATTGATGAAAATGTAAGAACATTTCTGAAGCTGCATCTATTGTACATCCTAAGATTAGGAAATGGTTAAGATGGGATTCTGTAGAATAGAATAAGATTGAAGATGCAGTTATTGCTAAGATGTGCATACACTATTATGTCCCACTATATTTCACTACACGTGATGTACCACAAGAACTATTAGATAGAATTTCTTCTAGATTCACTTTTGCACGTCATGAGGAGAAAAGGATGAGAGAAAGAGTATTGGTTTCTCTTATGCCACTTGAATCAATGAGAGAAGAAATCAAAGAAATCATGGAGAAACATGCTAAAATTTTCTCACCCAAGTTGAGAGCTTATAAATTTCATAAAGAGAAGCTTATAGAGCTTGAACAAGAAACGTATAAGACATGGAGTGAGATACTCAACCCTGATGAGGAGAACACTTATAAGAAGGAAACCCTCACTAAAATAGATAAATCAATAGTTGAGTTAGACAGTGAAGAGGTACAAATCATAGGCCAAAAATAGACTAACATTATAGATGAAGACTGGCCAAAAGATGGTGATGATGATCAAGTACCAGCAAGCCCCATCCACATCAACTTAGAGGATAAAGAAGTTACCAAAGAAGAATTGTCAATTAAAGGTAACTTAGATGATGACATAAATGATGAATCATGGTTAGAAATGACACCACAGGACAAGACCCTGCAAAATAAATTCAAAAAGATGAAGACATAAATGTTGCAAAGGGCAATACCGATGGACATGATAAAGCTATTGACACTGCAACAGTCAATATGCCGACAAACATGAATATATTAATAGATGCTATTGATATTGAGTCAAGTCAGGATAAATCATCTAAGAAAGATGATAATATACCCAAGGATATGGGTACCAATGAAAACAAAGTTGCATCCAACACTCACCAGGATATCGATACAGAAATAAAGGATGCAATCAAAAACCAACAAGAAGTATCAAAAGATAAAGACAAAGGGGCAGATAAAAAAATTGATGATACAATGAGAAAGGTTGAAGAAAAAGATAAAAGTGAAGGAGTCAAGTAGAATGAAGGTATAAAACTTATAGAAGATACATCTGTTGATACACCCAAGGCAAATGAGAAGACGTCTTCACCAAACCAGCTGGTGGACTCAAAATAGATACACAAAGATGCCTCATCTTCTTGACCCTCTCCTACCAAGTCAACCCAATCTCATGCTTTACAGATGGTAGTACATCAATCTACCACCCAGCCAAAGAAGAAGAAGAAAATAGTAAAGAAAGACATCTTGGCTGTAACACTGGATGAAGTAATAGAAGTTCCAAACTGGGATATTACCACTTTGGACAGTGATAAACTTCAAGATTTTGGAGTGCTATGTCAGAGAAAAGCCATTGATAAGAAAATGATACAAGAACACAGGGAAACAATGAAACTTGACAAAGAAAGAGATATTCTCCAGCAACTTGTTCCTTAAGTAAAAATTGAAGCAAATGCTACAGTTAAGGAACAAATTTCTGTTCTTATTGATGCCATCACAAAACAAAATATTGATGCAGAACAAGCTATGGAAGAACAAGCATAAAAGAAGTACCAATTCAAGTTAATTGAAAAAATCAGCCAAGAAGTGGCATTGAACAAGGTAAAGATCTTTGAACTAACTAAAAAATTAGAACCAATGATTGCTGAAGAAATCACCTTAGTTCAAAAGATGTGCACACTTGAGAATTTTACAAAAGAAAATAGTGACAAATTAGTAGAAATAGATTCAAATGTCATAGCAAGTGCACAAAGCCTAACCTCCAATGCAGACAACATAAAGACACATCATGACAAGGTCATAGATGCTAAAAGGCTAAGGAAAGAAATATGGGATGCTTAAGCATAACTAAGAGGTGAGATTACAGAACTATAGGCAGACATTCTGCCTAATCTTACAATTTTACAACAACATATTTCTGATGAAAGAAATCTTATTGCAACCCCTGAGATGTCTGTAGTAGACATCATCTATGATATACATGTTCGGATATCACTGGAGCACATGGCTCTAGAAATGCTGAAGGAGAAATGGGAAAAGATGATGGAGGAGATCAAGTCCTCACATTCCCACCTTTTTGACAAGCTGTAAGTACCTTTTCCTTTAGAATCAAAAAAGGAGGAAAGGAAATGTATATTGTATGTACAGAAGGAATATAGTTATGTACAATATATATAAAAAAAGAGGAGAAAAAGAAAATTACATAAGGATATGTATATATACTTACACTTACCGGCATATACATAGGGGGAGTCATTCAAATGACTAAGGAAGGAGTATACATAGGTGTACCTACTATACACTCAGTATGTTGCACATATCATGTTTTTGATACTAATGTCAAAGGGGGAGATTGATGACATTAATTTTTTCATTAGTATACTTAGTGAAAAATGTTGATAGAGATCACCAATAGACTACAGAGATCACCGAAAGACTAAAGAGATCACTGATGGACTACAAGCATTACTGGAAAATAGAAAGCATACCCGATGGAACACAAAGGTCATGGAAAAATGCTATGTATGGAATTGACCGACGAACACTGAACAAGACATCACTGACGGGTCAATAACATAGCATTGAGAACATACCCATCGACATAATTTTGAGAACAAAACTGATGGAACAGAAAAGGCATACCTGATGACTAGTTCAAGAAAGGAACACCGACGACCAAGAAAACCAACCGTCAGAACCGACAGTCAGTTATAGAACCCGTAAATAGTGGATCTGAGTTTTACACGTTAGATAAAGTAATGTAATTCTATTTATAGAGTTTTAATTTGTTTTAAATGATAACTTAAGGGTTAAGAAAGCTTTATGTAAATGTTTTAAAGCATCCTAATGGATCTAAAACATATCTAACTAAAGATCAAGGTCAAGTTGTAAACCTTGGATCTAGAGTTAACTCGTGAACCGTGAAACAAGAATTGAGCCAAAAACTAGTATAAATAGATTTTCAACTCAGTTGTGAGTTATGAATTCATTTTTGTTGATAGCCATGAAGAGAATCTAAGAAGAAGAAGAAAGAATTCATGCAAAGTTCAGAAACAGATCATATCAGTTGTCAAGAACACACAGAGGCTACTGACGAGCATATAAAGGTATTATTCAGTCATGGAAGGATGATTACTTAAATGTATGAAGCTTAATAGGATCTGTTATCAGCAATTAGAGATTGCATACATCATCAGATCAAAGACTTATGTAGGTGCATTCTAACAAGTGCATCACATCTAAAATCCTTTTGTAGAAGGTAGACTTAACAGTTCTTTACAAATCTCTTAACAGAGTGCACACTTAACAGTGTTGCTAAAGCTTCAAACGAAGTAGATCTTAATAGGTCTCCACTGTAATACTCCTAACAGGGTAGGTCATCAGAAGTGACCAATTGTAAGCCTTAACCAGCCCCTTCTTATCTACAGATAGTGAAGTCTTGTGGGTAATAATTACCACCGTAGTTTTTACTTCCTAACATGAGTTTTCTACGATATCATATCTTGTGTTATGTGTTATCTATTTTCATGAATGTTTTTTTTATGGTTACATACTAAAAGAACTTATGATATGATTGCATATACATAAAGAAAGATGAATAGTTAGATAAGATAATTTACAAACTGACGATTAAGGGTTAATGGGCTAACCAAGAAAAGTTTTAGAGGTACTGATTCACCCCTCCCCTCTCAGTACATCATTCCAATATAATTCCAACATCCTTTATATCTTCAATGTCCATATGCTCAATCTCTTTTTCCATGTCTTTAAGAGAAATGAATCCAATTTCATCTTCTCTTGAATCTTCATCATTTATATCTTCTTCAGCATGATAGCATTCCTTCCTATATTTAGGTTTATAGTCAGATCTAAATTTCTTTACTCTTGTAGGACACTTGGATGCAAAGTGATCGATCTTGTTTCATGAAAAAAATTTGAATGGAATCTATCCTTCATATTTCCCTTTGCCTTTCTTTTCTCTTCTAGCAAATCATGGCAATGATTTTTTCTAGTTCTTCATCAACTTCTTCTTTCTCATTATTGCTAGAGATGCGAGATATCTTACCATGAACTAAGGCTTTGAAAGTTGTTTCAACTTTTGGTTTAGTCATCAATCTTGATATCTCAAATGTAGAGATTTTACTAATCAAAGTCTCTCTCTTGAAGTCTTGTGAAAATTGCATGGTTTCCTCTATAATACTTATCTTGTTTTCATAGTCTAATGTTAAAGCAGTCAAAAACTTGTCCATTATATCTTCTTCTAATATTTCTCCACCATTGTTTTTGATTCTAGAGACTGCTTCATTTATTCTTTGATTGTAGTCTCTAATGTTCTCTTCAGGTAACATCTCAAGACTGTTGTATTCCTTTTTCCATGTCTTTCTGCATGCATTCTTTGCTTTAACATCTCCTTCAAACATGTCTTGTAAATACTTCCATATTGTGTATGCCTTGTCTAATTTCTTGATCTTAGAAAATTTATTGTCAGATAGTGCGCTTATAAGGACTTCTTTGGCAACTGCATTAGCTGTGAATGTATCCTTCTATTTGCTAGTAGCATCATCTCTTGATAGATATTTTAAAGAGGGAATAAGAAATTCTTGTGTGGCTATCTCAAATATACCAAAACCAACACACTGTAAATGTGTTATCATTTTCTTTTTCCAATCCAGATAATTTTATCCATCAAACTTAGGGCTCTCTTTTCTGAAGTAAGACATCTAATCTACCTTAAGCTATTAGGTTTCTTCTCCAAGGAACTTGCCTCTGATACCAACTTTTAGAATAGTCCCAAAGGATAACTGAGAGGGAGGGGTGAATCAGTTATCAGCTTATTTAATTCTTTAACCTTATTAACTCCAAAATATAACAAAGTAAATGCACATTCAGATAACAAAAATAGACAACACCATAATTTGGTTACAGGGAAACCAAATGGTAAAAACCCCGGTGGGAATTAGTACCCACAATGAACTATACTTGTTTATAGTAATCCCTGTTAGAAGATATTTCAACCCTGTTAGGAGTTGTACTTTACAATGCAATAAGTATAGTGACCTGGTTAAGGGTCGGACCCTGTTAGGAGTCTTTTACAAATAACCATCTTAGGGGTGGTGGACTCACTGTCCAAAAAGCTCACTGCTTCAATGGTGAAGGCTACAACCTTCTATAGAAAAAATATGCACTATATCTGATGACGAACTGTAGAGTAGACCTTCTGTCTTGATCAGTTCCAATGTATTGTAATCTTCTACTATTTCTTCATAGAGACCCTTGATGAATGAAACACAACTGATATTATGCTCTGTACATTTTCTATCTCTTTTCATATCATTCACACTTAGCGTATTAAAAATGACTTTCTATAAGTATCTTCCTCAAAGTATGAGATCATGGGACCTATAAGACAACTCTTCATAACATCCTTGTCAGCTTTACTAATCACGCAAGCATAATTACAACTGTGCAAATATAAACTGAATAGACATGATGCCTCACTAAGTTGGCCTCACCAAATTAACTCTAACGTAGCAATCTTCTTGAAACACATTTGGCACCTTTAGATAACTATCATCAACTCATAACTAATCATGAATATAGACATGCATATCCCGAAGATAGGTGCAACTCAAGAACCAATGCAATACGTCGGCTTTGTATAGACAAAAACCAGAAACTGTAACTACCACATAACAAAATTACACAACACAACTAAAACTTCATATCTGAGTCTGCGTGTATGATCAAAACATAATAAACATGTCTACAACATGAAAATAACCACACAAGGCTTGATACCATCATTCTAATAAGTACATACAGAACACTACTATATATTATATGTTGTCATCAATGATAAACATACAATCAACTAGCTGCCAGAAGTAAATCTCCAACACTTATAGTCTCGGGTATCTCTTCTTTCTAATTTTTGGTAGCTTCTGTAATCACCTCTGTCAGAATTCTTCTCAAAAGATCTGTCATTACTTCTGTCATCTTTTCTTCTATTAGTACATCTTGCACCAAAATGTCCAATCTCTTTGCAATTAAAAAAAACAAGTGGTAATTTACCTTTGTATTTACCTTTTCCTCTCTACATTCTTCTGGCCATAAGTGCTTCAATTTCATCAAGATCATCTTCTTCATTTTCACTATCACTATCTTTTCTTATAGTGTTTTTGTGACTTGATTTACTTATTCTCATAGAAGTTTTGAATACAGACTCTATGTTTGGTAAGACACTATTATCAAATTTAATCATCTCAAATGAAATCAGTCTTCCAATTAAACTATCTAGAGTAACATTGCTATTTGCTACTACTCTCATTTCTTGAATGAAAGATACTCTAATAGGATAAGTAGGCAGTAAGGTACTTAGAATTTTACTTACCACTATATCTTCTTCTAGTACACCTCCAACTCCTCATATAGCATTGACTACTTCTTTAATTCTTGTGTTGTACTGAGTGATTTTTTCACCTTCTTTCATTTTGAGATCATCAAACTTTCTTCTAAGGCTTTCTGCCTTGGCTCTCAAAACATTTTTGTCACCACCATGTACAAGTTTCAATTTGTCCCACATCTAATTTGTAGTTTTTCATTCTTTGACATCTTCAAATTCAGCATCGAAGAGTGAGGAAGAAATCTCTATCATCATGCCATTATGCTCACGCTTCTCTCTCATTTGTTCAACTGTTGGTGCTCCTGTGGGAAACACATATTTAGTTTCTAGGAATTGAGTAACATCATTACCAATTTCTGATAAGTGGAGTCTTATTCTGCTCTACCATGAAGAAAAATTATCTTTGTTCAACTTGGGTACATCTCGTTTGTTCATCTTGTAATCTTTGGCTTAGGTCTTGAAACCTTCCTTCCAAGCAAAAAATCTCTAATACCAATTGTTAGTAATAACTGAGAGGGGGGGGGGGTGAATCAGTGGCCTCAAAAACTTATCCTTAAACTTAACCACCAATCAATAAACCTCAGATTATTATGTCCCTACAAGATGCATGCCATTAAATACTTATAATGATTAACTGTCTATCATTTTTCCTTGTCTTTCCTTATTCTCCTTGATTACCGATAAGCAGTATAACTTTTTACCGAAATATAGTAAATATGCAGAGTATACCGATGAATCCAGAATGAATTATGTAAGATATAAAACAGTAAAGAAATATATCATACACACATATAACATATGGATTTTAATGTGGAAACCCTGTTAAGGAAAAAAAACACTGGGACCGGTACCCCAAATTTTCACTCTTCTGAAGTAAGCCCTGTTAGGAGCCAACCCTGTTAAAGGTTACAAACACACTGTTAGGTGTGACCTTGTTAGAGGATTTTACACATATAGGTTGTCACTTAGTATCAGGCATCTAATGCTACCATCCTTGAATCAACCTCTCTCTTAGACTGTCAATAGGCATCGGGTATATCCAATTCTACTTTAATGAATCAACCTTTTTTGGCACTGCTTGGGATGTACCTCAATATATAGAAGACTGTTAAGTCTTGCTCTGTTAAGAGATTTGATGCTTCAATGGTTAAATTGAAACAAAATGACCTATTTCTAATGCAACTTGAATTGTATATTTTTAGATCTATTTAAGTACATTACCTCTCTGATCAATGTATCAATTCAATTCTTTTGTGCTCCATACTTTCTGCTTTGTGATGCTGTGCTTACTGTTTGTCGGTGTCTATAGAATTCCTTAGCTCTCCTTTAGTTTGATTGATTAGTACTGAATGAAGTTGTTCTTCATCAGTTTCTCTTTAGCATCCTCTTTCTATTTTCTCACCTTAATCCCCTTTTCTTGTGACACAAAAATGAATTAAGCTTGTCTCTTATATAGACATGATATTCAGTGTTTCTTGATTCTTGATTCTTGGTGTGAAAAACAATCCAGCCAATTTGATTTAAAGCATAACTCTTGATTTGTCTCATAGTTATCTTCATGCCAACTATATAAATTGGTTTTAAACCAATTACTTAAATCTGGTCCAATAAAATAATAAAACAACCAGTTAAGTCTATCTTTAGCTCTTGCCAGCTAGATACTTTTGTCATTTTCTAAACTCTTTGTTTCGTCAGTCAAATCTTCAGTTAGCCATCAGTTACAAATGCCAGTTCTATCTGTGTGACTCTAGTTAGTTTTGGGATCTCCATCCATTGGGCAAAATTGGATTTTTTACTTGTCGGGCAACTCTATTTTCAGCTCATTGGGCATCCTGAGGTTTGCTTCATCAGGAAACACTTTCTTCTGCTTGTCAGGTATCACTGTGACTTTTCTTCTTTGCCTTTACTGATGGTGTGCACTCCGTCAGTGTTATCTATCACTTAGTGAATACTTGAATTTTATGCATTTCTGAAAGCATAACCTTTGTTCCATTGATTATCTAAAGTCTTTGACATTATGTACATGATAGTACAGATGATATCAAGTTGACATCAATGATAGTACAAACCATTAACTGATTTAATGCCTTGCATTATCTTCAACTTAACATTATCAAACATTTAATCAGTTACATGTCATCAACAACAAAGTATTCAACCTCTTTACAATTGAAACATACAAGTGGTAATTTACCTTTGTATCTACCTTTGCCTCTCTTCAATCTTCTGGCCATTAGTGCTTCAATTTCATCAAGTCCTTGATCCTCATTATCACTGTTACTATCATTTCTAACAGCATGTCTATGCCTTGAGTTACTTATCTTTAGAGAAGATTTGAATGCAGATTCTATATATGGTAAGACACTATTGTCAAAGTTATTAATCTCAAATGAAATCAATCTACCAATCAGACTATCTAGAGTAACTGTATTGTTTGCAACTGCTCTCATTTCTTGAATAGAAGAAACTCTAATAGTATATATAGATAGTAAGGTTCTTAAGATTTTACTTACTATTGTCTCCTCTTCAAGTACACCTCCAACTCCTAGGATAGAATTTACTACCTCTTTGATTCTACAACTATACTAAGTAATGTTTTCTCCTTCTTTCATCCTTAGGTCATAAAACCTCCCTCTTAGGTTTTTTGCCTTTGCTCTTAGTACATTGAGATCTCCTCCATGTACCAGCTTCAACTTATCCCACATTTTCTTTGTAGAGGTGCAGGTTTTGACCTCTTCAAACTCAGCATCAAAGAGTGACAATGCAAGTTCTATCATCATGCAGTTATGCTCATGCTTTACTCTCAATTTCTCAAGAGTTTGAGGTCTGTTTGGCAACACATACTCAGTATCTAAGTATTGAACAATATCATTTCCAATACCTGATAGGTGGAGTCTTATTCTGCTTTGGCATGATGCAAAGTTGTCTTTACTCAACTTGGGCACATCTCATCTGTTCATCTTGTGATCTTTTGATTGAGCTATTAAACTCCCTTTTTAAGCACACAAGCTCTGATACCAATTGTTAGTAATAACTAAGAGGGTGGGGGGGGGAGTGAAGCAGTGACCTCAAAAATATTCCAATAATCAACCCAAAAAACTAGTACCACAATATTAAGCCTCTAGTTATCTTTAGTCCTATAAGATGAATGCCTTCAAATACTATTATCAAAATACTATGGCTTAGAATGCTTTGTTAAACCTTCTACTGTATGTTTACCGAATAGCAGTCTGTTAATTTAATGAAAGATAGTAAATTATCTAGAGTATACCGATAAATCCAAATTAGCTATGTGTAATGAAAAACACTAAAGTAATGACTCATACACACATTGGCACATGGATTTTTAACATGGAAACCCTATTAAGGGAAAAACCACTTGGGACTGGTAACCCAAAATTTTCACTCTTCTAAAGTGAGCTCAGTGAAGAGCCAACCCTGTTAAAGGTTGCAAACACACTGTTAGGTGTGACCTTGTTAGAGGATTTAAAAGTTTAGTCTGTCACTTGATATCAGGCATCTCTATGCTACCTTCCTTGATCAAAGAATCACTTGGCTTGTCAATAGGTATCTTCCATCTCATGCTATCTTCATCATCAAAATTTTTGATACTCCTTTAGATGTATCTCAATATAGAAAGAATCTTTAAATCCCACTCAGCTAAGAGACTTTCTGAATCAATGGTTAAACTAAAATAGTATGATCTGTTCACATATACAATTTATACTTGTAGATTTTTAGATCTATTGTAATCTCATAAAACTTATTCTGATCAATTTATCTTTGTTTATACCTTTTCTCCACTTTGATTCTACTCAGTGATGCTATGCTTTCTTTCTTGGTGTCCGTAGAAAACTTTAGTTCTTTCCTCAGCTTGATTGCTCAGGACTGTATGAAGTTTCTCTTTAGCATCCTCTTTTCATTCATTCACCCACTTGTCTCTTTATAGACATGTATCACCGTTGTTAGGTTCTTTATTTTCTTGATCTTGGCATGATCCACAATTCTTGCCAATTAGATTTAAAGAAAAAATCTTGTTTTATCTCACAGAGATCTTCTTGCCAACTGGACAAAACAACTTTAAATCCATTACTTATCTCTGGCTTTATCTTGTTGATGAAAACAAAGATAACTACCAGCTAAGTCTATATTTAGCTCTGCCAACTAGATATTTTTTCATTTTTGAACTCAAGTTAATTTTGGTGTTTAAAACTTTGATATCTTCGGTCAACACTCTAGTTCTCCTCGGGCTTCTCCATCGGTTTACACTATGTTTCTGGCCGTTGGTTATGCTTGTGATTCTGCTCATCGGTAAAGTTTGTCCGTGTTCTTACTCGAGCATCACTTGACTTTTGGTTCAATCTCTGTCTGTCGATGTCCACTAACCGTTGATGTTTGAAGTCATATTGTGAATGCTTGTCTTTTATACATTACTAAAAGCATAATCTTTATCTCTCTAGTTCTATGAAGTCTTTGACACTTTGATTATAACTGATTAGATTATATCAAGTTGACATCAATGACAATACAATCCATTAACTGATTTAATGTCTTGCATTATCCTTCTGCATTTCGGTGATAAACTTAACATCTTCAAACATTCAATCAGTTACATGTCATCACTCATCTTGTTTTTTGTTCTTCCCCAACTCCTATTGAGGTGGACTACTTTTCTATTGAGGTGAAATTTTTTTTTGCACTTGGGAAATGGATTCTCAGTGGTGGTAGTGTTGCTTGCCCTAGGATGACCTTGGGAACCTTTGTGTTTTCCAAGGGGAAGGCTTATATAGGTTGTTGGTTCTTTGTTGTTAAAAGCCTTGTTTTGTCTTTGTGTTACAAGATGCTTTCTATGGCCCTTAGTTCATCTAAGCGACATCTTTAGTGAGGTTATTCTTGCCATCAGTGTGTCATTTGTAGCTTTCTTTGTAACAACCAACACCTTTGTCTGAGTGTTGTGGTTTCCTTTACATCCCTTGGATTGTAGTGTTGTATGGGTCAACCCTCTAGTTTCAACTTCTTTTCAATACCAAAACAAATGTAGTATTATTATTTAAAATTTACTTAAGCTTTAAATTTAAATAGTGAACAAATTTATAAATAAATATTATAAAAGATAAAATATTAGCTTAAATATTATCATATATATTAATTATTTATGTTAATATTAAAAATATATTAGAATTATATAATGTAGTTGTAGTATGAGGAAAATGTCAACCTGTAATCACTCACAAACAAGGAACCATTAGAGGCTTAGCATCTAAATTCAAAGTGAGATAAAAGTAAGCAAAAACAAAGTAAAGTATCCTAATATCATTGGATAGAGCCAAAACAAGTTGCACCCAAGAGGTTTGTTTGATTTTCTCTTTTGGATGGGATGTGGGTGTGCTCTGTCAAACACTCAAGTGAAGTGAATCCCCAATGCAATGCAAATTTAGAACAATGAAGAAAGATTCAAGAGCTATTATGAAGAACTAGTCTCAAATCTTCTACAAGATGATAGATCAAACTATGAAATGATATGCATATGCAAGAAACTTTGATTCATTTACCAAATCGAAGTCTAGCATGTGATTTCTAAGTGATTTAAGCTAAAGACTAAGAGCATGAAAGCAAGCTATGGAAATCTAAAGTAATTCTAGCATAATAACAATGCACAATGAGAGATGATAAATGAAGAGGAGAAGGCCTCTATTTATAAAATTTTGGAGGAGAAGAAGAGGGCTTGGATGAGGTGGCATATGTGTGGCATCCACATGAAAGCCACATAAGGGAAACATAGAGTTGAGGGGATGGCCAATTTTGAGTCAAATATAGCATTTAATATTTAGTGGCTCAAGAATTCCAAGTGGGAGACAAACTTGTAAGAGGAATTTAAGAGGAATGGGTGAGCATTCCATTAGCCATAAAAAGTTAGGAATCACCCTTTAAGTATGATTAGAGCATAGTTAGGTAGGGAAACATGCTTAGGAAATGAGGTGATGGGAGTAGAGTAGGAATAGGGTAGGCTTAGGATAGGTCTCTAGGTTGGATTAATAGGTTCCTAGCTAGGGTTTAGATTATAATTCAAATTAGATTTGAATCAATCATAGTTTAGAAGAATTAGGAATATGAAGGGATTTTAATAAATATAAATTTATTAAAAAGGGGATTTTGTGAGGCAAATGTATTTAAATAAAATATATTGGAATAGTATTTGATCATTGATAAATACTAGCAATGAGACTATTTAATTGATTGAATTAAATAGTTAGAGGAACAAAAGGGAATTTAATATTAATATTTTTGGATGTCTACATTTTGCTCCTCTTTGACGTGGCGTTGCAAGTGACTTTACATCAAAGATAATAAAATAAGTTTCCCCAGAGGAAGAGGGTTTTTAGGAGTCGTGTTGAAGTAATGATGATATAGGGTTGTGCCCCCTCAAGAAAAGAACACAACAAAGACAATGCTGTGAGATTTTCTCAAAAAATGACGCAACAAGAAGGAGGAAGGGAGATGAGGAAATAAATAGAAGCCTTCTGAAATGCAACTAAGAATGCAATTACGAATGCAAATGCAAGGATGAATAAATGCAGCTAACGAGCATTGGGGATCCATGGAGAGCACATCCAATTTTGATATTGCAAGAGGAGGTATGCATAAGGTGTTAGAAAACACAAATGACAAGATTCATTTGCATGGACTAGACGCTCAAACAGAAGCACACTACAAAAGACGCATGTATCAGCTACCACCAGTCTCAACACACCAAGATATAGTAGATTGAGGTAGTGGTGGGTAGGCGAAAACTGACATAAAAAGATAAAATCAATAAAGAAGGCCTCATGACCAAGCAATCATTCAGTCCAAAGTTCTTGCCATGAACAGGATTGGTGTGATGAAGGATTTGATAAGACGATGCCAGAAGGATGCATCCTGATGGACAAAGATTGGATTGGATTTGATTAAAATATATTCGCTGGAAAAAGCTATGAACAAGATGAGGAGCAAGGATAGTCGATTGCAAAACTGATTTGGTGAAAAACATGGTCACAGTTGCAAGACAAAAAATGTCACTAAAAAGGAAAAAAATGAGCGGTGCAGGAATAATCGATGGTTTATTGTAAGATTTTTTTGAGAATATTTGATTTTTTTGAATTTTTTGATTTTTTGAATTTTTCTGGATTTTTGCAATTTTTAAATGTTTTTGGTATTTTCAAAGCATTTAGGCTGTACAACAGGAACAATTTATACAAAAATATACATGGGGAAATGGAGCAGAAAAGTTTTTGGGGACAACAGGGGCTATAAGAGGGGCTGGGGGGTTA
>MU226996.1:3800912-3813680 GCA_018584345.1 Thuja plicata
CGACCGGTACTGGTGAGTGACTAACGTTACCTTGAATTTATTGTTGTTAAAAATTTTAACACTTTTTGGGTGGGGTAGGGGGGTCATTAATGAGGGTAATTAGGTTTCAGACCGGAGACGCTAGTTCCTGAACCGACGTCTACAAAGACGCTGATCCCCAGATCGATGTCTTTGCAGACACTGATCCATGAACCTGCGACTTTGAAGACATCGGTGCTAAACCTACGTCTTCAAAGACACTGAACCCAGATCTCCATCTTTGAAGATGATGGTTTGCAGGGAAAAACAAGCAGAGACGCCAGTGTACGAACTGACATTTCCAGCTGAACCGATGTGTACACCCAAAGGGGTAGTCGCCGAGGGGATGGGAAATGAAGGGACTTGGCGGGAGTCGGGGATGGGTTGAAAAAGGACCTAAGAACAAGACAACCCATTTTGGGAGGGGTTATGCTAGGAATAGAAGATAGATGGGATGACATAGTGGGTTTTTAGATGTTACAAGACCAGTTCCCACCATTGGGATCTCAGGAGCACTAGCCGCAGAGCATGGAGTTGGAGGCACAGTTGATAAAGGTGGACTGGGGATTCTTAGTATTGGTTGGGTTGGATGATGTGCCCCATTGGCCTAGGCTATGGGTGCACAATAGGATGATGACCACTTTGATCGAGTGGTGGCACAGTGATACTACCACCTTCCATCTATCGATGGGAGAGGCCACGATCACTCTTGAGGATGTGTGGCAGATTCTTTAGATACCGATCTGAGGGATGATTCCTTAGTATAGACTAGAGGAAAATGATCATTACATGGAGATCACATTTAGGAGACCGATGAGGAGGATCCCTACATATAGGACTTGGATGCCTTGGCAGCCAGCGGTAGATAGGAGACTGCAGTGGATAGCCTTATTTTTTGGCTCAGTTGATCAGAGGACGGATACTGGTAGATCTAGCTAGACATGGATTTCTCATGGGATGGTCTTGGGTATTGTCTTGGGTATTAGCCGGGATTCTAGAGGAGGGTATGACCTATTGCTGGGGGTACATTTTCCTTGGACAACTATACCATGACTTATATATGGCTGCGTACCGTGGGGTACGCAACATGGGGACAAGTGTGACTCTATTGTTAGCATGGGCATGGGAGCACATTGCAATATTTCAACCTATGAGAGTGCGGGAGGCTCGGAAGCTAGGAGAGCCATATGCCTATAGATAGAGGTTACCATTAAGGTACACTTTAGTTGGTTAGACTGGATACTAGCATCAGCTGCTAGATGAGGTTCAAGTTTTTTGGTGGACCCCATACAGACTCTGTGATCCATGGGGAGTGATGGACTGGGTGGCAGGCATGGAGGATGGTTTCATGGACTTCCTATACCTTTCATATGTACAAAATGACTGCTTTCTACTGGGGAGGACTATCCACCAGATAGAGAGATACAGGCTATCGAGGGTTCTGAGGTAGTTCAGATTATAATAGGGGGTGGTGGCAGAGGATGCCTTACATCCTCATGTCACGAGGGAGGTGGGCGCATGGGGGAGATATACTGATGCTCTCACAGTGAGGACATCTTGGAGAACTATGGAACAGATAGATTTCATGGCACGACCAGATGTTATTAATGCATGTATGATGGTTGAGTACGCAGCATGGTGGGCTACACACACACCATTATGACTTACAGACCTAGCTAAGGTGGTTGCACATGAGAAGCTAACAGGGATACAATTTTTTATGATAGGAAAGATATAGGAGATGCCCCTAAGACCTTGACAGTAGTGTAGAGGAGGAGACCACATCAGAGATGGGTTAGACCTCAGATAGAGGCATAGGCAGGGGCTGGACCAGATCAGGGGCCATAGGGGCCACCAGGGTTGGTCAAGATTAGGGGCCACCATAGGGGCCGCATGGGCCACTAGCAGGGTTCATGTCATAGGAGACTCATGACACTTATCACAGAGTGAGATAGTCTACACACAGAGTGTGCGAGACTGCAAGGGTTTCTGGGGATGGCATCGATATTTGAGACCAACCTACAAATGGAGATGACCCAAATACAAGGACTATTGGCTATAGAGACAGCACGGGAAGACAGGGCTGAGGGTGCTTTTGACACCTTACAGGGCAAGGTTGAATTAGGAGATTTTTCCATGGTTGACTTGACGCAGGATGCTGCAGTGCTATAGACTGAGATAGGTACATTGACAGACCAGTTGAATACTCTAACCTTACAGATGGAACAAGCCACATATCAGATCCTTGCATTGACCACCGAGAGGGATGCAACACAGAGGCGAGCTGAGGCATACAAGACTGAGTGAGATACCACTAGACAGGTAGCCACTATAGGTGGGGCTGGATAGGTTGTGGCAGAGGCTTTCGTAGCTCAGTGAGATGAGACTAGGGTAGGTAAAGAGGAAGCCCACTATTGGGTCTTATATCATCAGCTAGTTCCTGAGGGATAGAGGTGAGAGTACTTAGAGAGTTTGCGATCATAGAGCACAGTCTAGAATTTTGCATCTCAGGGATCTATAGGGATGCCACCTCATCCACCACTAGGATAGGGAGGTGGACCATCAAAACCACCTGTATGATTTGTCAGAGGATTATGTGACACACATTTTTGCATTTTGAGATGTACATTTATATCAACACCAAGGTGCATGTGATGTATTTTATTGATGACAGACATTGTACATTGTGGACATTTGATATATATACATGATGATGGATGAGGACTCTATGATGTTTATGATGTATGATTCATGCTTTGATTTATATGATACTATGATGCATACACTTATATGGGGACTGACATTGATGCGTGTAGGATGTGATGCATATGTATGACAAATTGTGGATGCAGGATGGTTTTATGCTTATGTATATATGATGTATGACTGATGTAGGGTGGATGATGCTTATATGATGTACTAACATGTGTGAATGCAGGATGTGATGTGATTCTATGATGTATGTATATACTAATTTTTTATGAATATGTATATGAATGCAGGATGAATCTAAATGATTCTTAACAATGCAAGACTATAATTATTTAAATGAGTTAACAATGCAAGATCTAAATGAGTATTTAATGATGCAAGACTATAATGATTTAAATGATTTAACAATGCAAGACTAAAATGAATCTAGATGATTTAACAATGCAAGACTAAAATGAATCTGAGATGAATTAATTATGCAAGATGTACATGATTTAACAATGCAAGCTGATAACAATGAATCTAGGATGATTTTAACAATGCAAGATTTTAACAAGGCAAGATGAAAATGAATCTAAATGATTTAATAATGCAGTCTAAATGATTTTAACAATGCAATCTGAATGTTTTAATAATGTAAGATGATATAATGAATCTAAATTATGCAATTAAATGATGAACCTAATGCAATCTAATAATGAACCTAATGCAACAACCAGATGCAATGGATGAGATGGGACCTGTATTTTTGGTGTGTGTCACGATCAACTGATGAAAAGGCCAGGAGGACTAGGAATGACTAGGCAGGGAATGTTAGCATGATGATGACTCAAGATGTTAGTGCGATGGTGAAAGGACTGGATATGTTGCAAATATACAAGAACCAAACTTAACGATTAATTACAAGCAATTAATTACAAGTGATCATGTACACAGATTACTGTCAAGATTTTGATTGGATCTTGCTTTTTGATGCATGTGGTAGTTTAGTGTGTTGATTGATTAGTTTCAAGAGGAAGGATACATCCTATGAGAACCCAAAGATGATGATGATCTATATTTAGGTCAACAAGAGGAAAGATACATCCTTAAAGGACCCATTTCCAGAAAGACGGGATTCATAAATCTGATTGGTCAAAAATGCACTACGATCAAACCGCGGAACCAAGATGTCGTCAAAAGGCACTGGTTGAAATATAGGATTCTAAAAGTGTAACTGGATTACATTCTGCAAGTAGACCAACCAAGGACATGAGATATATACAAGAAACACTAAGCAGAGAACCATACAGAATATGTACAGGAGTGAAGCTCAGGGGTCGAGATAGCACAACATATGGACAACAATATACACGATTATGTGTACAAAAAAAAGCTCAGGGCACGAGATAGGAGGATCATTTTGGACTAGTGCATGTGATATGTGAACACCCAGGGAATACTAGTGAGATTAAGGTGGAAGAAGATGTGATAGGGGAGATGGAGGATGGAAGGGAGTGAGATTTTGATAGATAATGGAATGGTCCACTATGTGTGATGCCTGTTGCCAGGTTTTTATAACCCATACTTGTCCAAGGCACCTGATTGCAAAGTTTTCACCATTGGATGAAATTTTTCTCTTTATGCTTTCTTTTAATTTTTTAATTTTTTTTATTTCTTTGGATCTTTTTGATGTTTTTGATGTTGTCCAAGTGCCTGTTTGCCAGGTTTTTGCCGAGATAACCTTTTTTTTTAGTTTCATTTTTCAGCTTTTTTCAGATTTTTTCAGGACTGTTTTACATTGGTTTTGTACTTTTTTCAAGAATTTTTGTACTTTTTTATGGATTTTCTCAGATAAATGGAATGAAAAACTAGCCGTCAGGCATAGAAGTGCCTGAGATGAATGATGTTGATAGGATCATTCAATGGTTCTCCTTCAGGAGTGGAGAGTTGATATGCCCCAGAATCAAAGCATGCAGTGATAACATATGGGCCTTGCTTGGTGACTTCAAACTTACCTTTCTTTTCTCGATCAGTACCCACTTTCTAATTTTACTTTAGCACAAGGTCCCCCACCTAGAACTGGTGTGGGTGGACCTTCTTGTTATAGTTCTGCTTGAGTTTATTTTGGTAGACAATCAGGTGATCATAAGCTTGTTGGTGCTTTTCATCTAGTAGTCGAGCTGTGTGAGTCATGATACTCGGTAATCCTCATCATCAACTAGGCCTCTCAATGATACTCAAAGGGATGGTAGTTCGACCTCAACTGGTAATATTGATTTAGTGACATAGGCTAGGGAATAGGGGGTAGTGCCAGTAGGAGTATGGTAGGAAGTGCGATATTCCCAGAGGGTGGGATTGATTTGGAGATGTCAGTCATGACCAGTATCATTGACAACTTTCTTGAGGATTTTGAGGAGGGTTTTATTAGTTTCCCCAGCTTGGCTGTTGCCTTGAGGGAAATATGGACTAGAGAAACGGTGGTGGATATGGAGGCGAGCACACAAATCACTGATATGTTGATTTTCAAATGGTGTTCCATGAAGATAGTGGAGGGTATGCCGAAGTGGTAGACAATGTGATAGAGGATGAATTTGGATATCTAGACACCTGTAGTAAGGGTGAGAGGAATTACTTCAACCCACTTTGTAAAGTACTCCATTGCTTTGATTATGTACTTGTGGCCTTCATAAGAGAGGGGATTAATCTTACCAACAAGGTCAAAACCCCAACAAAACAAGGGCCAAGGAGGTGCAATAGGTCTGAGGTCCTATGTAGGAGCATGTATCAAATTGGCATGGTGTTGGCAAGGTAGAGACTTTTTGACGAACTCACAAGAATCATGTTCCATTGTAGGCCAATAGTACCCTATACGTAGAAGTTGCTTGGCTAGGACCATGCCACTTGTGTGGGCACCGCAAATTCCAGCATGCACCTCTTGTAGAGCCTGGGCAGCTTCATTTTCATCTAGACACCTAGAGAGCACATTGTGATAGCCTCAACAATAAAGGGTGTTGGCTACAAAGGTGTATCAGGAAGCTCTGCAAATAAAATTTTGGCATTGGGTTGTAGTGAGATGAGGGGATATGATACCATTTTGTAGGTAAGCTTGGATATTGTGGTACCATGGGGATTGGGGACCAACCAAGACACATACGCAATTCAATTCATCATTCTCATAAGAGGGAGCATGAAGTTGCTCAACTAAGAATTCATATTGCATAGAGTCATGAGGAATCTCTAAAAGGGAGCCAATTGTGGCCATTGCATCAACAACCTTGTTCTACAAGCATGGTACTTGTGTTATCTGCAAGTGGAGGAAATTCTCTTTCATCTTGTCAACCATCTACTTATATGGAATTAATTTGTCATCCTTGGTTTGATACTCATCTAGGACCTGTTTAATGATGAGTTGGGAATCACAAAAGACATGTAGAGTTGTGATGTTCCATTCTATAGCCATGTGGAGTCCTGTAATTAGTGCCTCATATTCAGCAATGTTGTTTGTGCAGGGAAATCCCAATTTGAATGACATAGGGATGTAGTCACCTTGAGGTATGACAAAAAGTATCCTTGCCCCTGCACCATGAGCTGTGTAGGACCCATCAAAGTAGATTTTCCAAGTAGGTTGCTCTTCCATCATGCACAAATGCTCATCTAGAAATTCTATGATCAAAGGATATGCGTCCACCAATGGTGCTTCTGCTAGTTGACCTGTGATGACCTGTCTTTTAATGGCTTTTTTGTCTACATATTGAATATCAAAATCGCTTAGCAGCATAACCCATTTTTCCATTCGACCTATGAGTGTAGTCCTAGAGAGTAGGTATTTAAGAGGATCCACTTTTGAAATGAGCTTGGTTGTATGACTAAGCATATAGTGGAAAAGTTTTTGAGTGGCGAATACCACTGCCAAACATGCTTTTTCCATACGTGAATAATTGAGCTCATAACCCACTAAGGTTCGACTGGTGTAATAAATAACTCTTTCTTTGCCTTGATCATCCAATTAATCAAGGAGTGCCCCCAATGCTGTCGTAGTAGCAGAAATACATAGGATGAGTGGTCAGCTGGGTATAGGTGGTACCAAGATGGGTGGATTAGCCAAATATTCTTTATTCTTGTCAAAAATCTTCTGACACTGAGGATCCCACTTGAATGTGTTATCTTTTCGCAGGAGATGAGTAAATGGTTGGCACTTGTCTGCTAGTTGAGAGATAAAATGATGCATAGATTGTAGCTTTCCTTGGAGGCTATGCAATTGTTGGAGTGTCTTCAGTGGAGACATCTCTATGATAGCTTGTACTTTCTTTGGATCTATTTCAATGCCTCATCTAGATACAATAAACCCAAGGATTTTTCTTGATGTGACCCCAAAGACATACTTCTTAGGGTTGAGCATTAAGCAGTAGTGTCCAATCTTGTCAAAGACGCATTCCAAAACATTGAGGTGATCTTCCCTTTTAACTGATTTTTCCAGGATATCATCTACACAGTCTTCAAGGATCTTGTGAATCATGTCATAAAAAATGACAGTCATGGCCCTTTGATAGGTTTCCCTAGTGTTTTTCAAGCCAAAAGGTATCATGTAATAGCAGAAGGTGCCCCAAGGGGTTGTGAATGTTATCTTGTGCTGATCTTCTTCTGCAATACAGATCTGATTATATGAGTGACAACATCTCATGTCCTACTATGAGATCCATAATCATGTCTATGTTTGGCAATGGGAAATCAGCCTTGGGACATGCCTTGGTGAGATCTCAGAAATATGTATATATCCTGATTGATTTTTCAGGCTTAGACACTGGCACCATGTTAGAAATCCAGTTAAAGTAGTCAATGGTGCAGATGATCTTGGCTTGGAGTAAATTTTCTAGATTTTCTTTGACAAGTAATGCAACTTTAGGGTGCATCTTTCTGAGCTTTTTTTGACAGTTTTGATGTTTGGGTCCATTTCTAGATGGTGAACAACCAAGTTGGGGTCTAATCTCGGCATGTGGGAGTAAGACCATGCAAACTTATTGATGAATTTATTCAATAAAGTGACAAGATCACTTTCATCTGCTTCAGTCAGAGATGCTACTATGTATGTGATGACATGATTTTCTTTGGTGCCCAGGTCGATAGGTTTTGCTTTTTCGATGAGAATTGATGACTGTTTAGGCCTGAAATCATAGATTAGAGGAAGAGGAGAATATTCATCCTCTGGCACCTCATGGAGGTTTTCACCAGGCGATACGCCCTTTTTTTTTTACTATTTTATGATCAGATAGTGCCCCAGAGGGGTTTTCACTAGGAGATCAATTTTTCTCTTTTTTATTTTTATTTTCTCCTTCATTTTTGTGGCTTAAGTTCTCCTCTTCCCCAAAGTATGCCTTTGGGTCCAATTTGTATACATATGCTAAGTCTTTCCCCCAGTCATTGCTTTGTTTAATTGCTCCCATAAAGCTTAGGAGCACATCCTCACTTTGGAACTCGTCAATGTGTACAACACTTGGTTGGTCCTAGTCTATGAGTTCAGGATAGCGGAGGGGAAGGTTAATGAAGAGAATGGGAAGATGGCATAGGACATAATTTCCCAGGAAGGTTTCATTGTCAAAGACATCATCATAGGCTCTCACAATTTTCTCTTCTGGGACATCTTCAATGTCAGCGATTTCACTCGGGGTAGGATAAGAGGCATAGATGTTTTCTTTGGTGCCCCCATTTGTGTTAGAGCCCATGCCAAGGCCTAGGTGCTTTTCTAGTTGGGTAGGTATAACATGATCTTTCATTCCTTGCTCTTCATAACCGAGGCCACCTCCTTGGTAGTTCCATTTTTATGTCACCAGCTTGTGAGTTGCTGGGTATTTATCTTTGAAGTAATTGAGGCGACTTGTGTCCTTGGGTGGTGGATCCTTATAGAGTCATTGGTTGATGTTTGGTATCATTTCCTGGCCAGTCAAAGTACCCTTTGAGATAAAAGTGGTAAGATTGAATTGTAGCACCTTGGTTGTTGTTGGTTTTGTCTTTCTTAGATTAGGTTGGTGCCCTTGAGTGTGTGGATCAATTGGCAGTGCTCCAAGTGTGAAGGCATCAGATAAGTTGTACTCACCACAATGTTTGTTGTTGATCTTGACCATGGAAAGGGTGGAGGAAAGGATTGTTTCTGGGTTTGAATGGGTTCGAGATGAACTGGCAACAAAGGTGCCAATGTCGATCTTGAGACAGTGATTGGAATGTGGAAAGGAAGTTTCCAATGTATTGTAGTATGTGAAGGGCTTGGGATCTGCGCGGATGGTTATCTCAGTGCCATTATATGGGAATTTGATGCAATGATGGTAGGTGGAGGGGACAACTTGCATAGAATGAATCCATGGGCATCCAAGGAGGATGTTGAAGGGAAGGTCAAGATCAACAATACAACATAATGTATCCTGGATAATAGGGCCCACTTGGATGGGTAATGATATGGTGCCTTTAGAAGTATGCTCCAGATTGTCATAGGCTTTGATTCTTATGACCTCATTTGTTATATCAGCTTTAGTGCAACCCAACTATTTTATTAATTTTAGAGTACAAAGGTTTAGGGCCAAACCATTATCTATCATGACCCGTTTGATGGAAAAATCTTTAACCATGACAGCAATACGAAGTTGGAGATTATGACTGGGTTCATCTGAGGGCATGTCTTTTGGTTTAAAAGAGACCCCACAAGATGCAGATAGGTGTCCAACAAGGTTATGGAATTCAGTGAGGTTGATGTCACTAGGAACACGGGATTCTTGTAAGGCTTTATTAAGGATCTCTTGATAGGTGGGTGAAGTGTGGAGGAGATCAAAGATGGAAATTTGGGCTAGAGTATTCCCTACGTATTTTGAAATGTTGTATTGGGTACCAGTAGATGGAGTGGGACTGGCAGCTACAACTATTATTCAGCCTCGATGAGTGGTGAATACATATTGGTTATCGACACCCTTGACATGGATGACATTGACAGAGGACTGGACTTGGGATATGCAATCGATGAGATTATCGTAGTTGATATATGCATTTGTATAATACTTTCTGTCAACTTCTCCTTGCTTACCCTTCCCTTGGTCAGAGGACTGAGAAGGAATGCTTGGTCCTGTACCTGAAGTGTGTTTAAGGAATGCATTTTAATAGATTTTAAGGCCTGTGCTTGGCGATGGTTGGGAAAGAGAGTCCACTTCGATCTCTTTGTGGTCAATGAGATCCTAGATGTAATGTTTTAGCTTCATGCATTTGAGGGTGGTGTGTCCCTTAACATGGTGGTATTCACAATACTCATTGTCTTTATACTAGGATGGCTTAGGTATTGAGTCATCAAATGGCTACATTTTTGGGTACATGACTTGGTTAGCTTAGACCAGCTTGTGGAAGATGACATCTATGGGTTCACCCAAAGGGGTAAATGTGCATTGTGGTGCATTTTAAGTGTGAGGCCTTTGTTGTCCATGTGGTACTGATATAGCATTTGTCTGATTCATAGGACCTTGGTAGTTGTGTTGATATGATGTCCCTGGAGGGGGATAGATAGTCACGCCTTACGGGTGCATGTTTTGCTTGTAAGTCATTTGGGGATACATGGGATTGGGCTATTAATAAATGGGAGGAGGTTGAGGGTACATTGGTGGTTCTTGCTAATAATTTTGGGTAGGTGCATTAGGACTCCCTACCACAACCTGAATGTGTTTGGTGTCAGTGGCTTCGTCAGTTACTGCATTCTTGTTTTTGTTCTAATACCGTGATCAATTATTATTATGTTTGTTAGGTTGAGATTCCTTATAGTTCTTGATGACACCATCTTCTATGAGACCTCGTTCAAGATCCATGGCTTTGATTCAGATGCCTTGATAAGTTTGTATACAATTCATGTGCATGTGATAGGCGAGCTTAGGATGGAGGTTGTTAATGAAGATTTTGATAAGATGTTGCTCAGGGGGTTGGTAGGACAACCTTGTAGTAAGCCCTTGCCAGCGCTAAAGATAATTGGCCAGGCTCTCTCCTCCCTTTTGTTTGGAATTGCATAGGTCAAGGAGTGAGAGTTCATTTTTGACATTATGTGTGTATTGGGCCACAAAATTTTTAGATAGTTCAGTGAAAGTAGAGACTGTGCCATAGGGGATTTTGTAGAACCACTCAAGAGCAGTTCCTCCTAAGCTCTTGGGAAATAGTCTCATGAGGAAATTATCGCTATAGGCCACTTCTTGACATGCCATGTAGAATTCTTTCACGTGACTCACAGGATCTCCCTTTCCTTGATACTTATCAAATTTGGGTGTCTCAAAGTGCTCGGGGAAGGGTATGGCAGTGATAGATTGATCAAACAGATAAGGACACACCTGTTCAAACTTGAATGTTTTAGCCTTTGTCCCTTCTTTTAGCTCCTTGAGAGCATTCTTCATTTCCTCCCGTTCATGGTTGATTTGTGGGAGAGGATTATTACCCATGATGGCATGGGTTCCTTGAACCTGATATGGATCAAATGGTGAATATGGAGGATTCTATGGGGGATATTGTGGTGTTTGATATGATGGTTCCTGGTCAACATATATGGGTTGTTGTGGTGGAAGCTACAGCTGAGGGGAATATTATAGTGGAGGAGGTGGTAGCGCTTGATAAGGTTGTTGCAATTGCTGGAAGTATGATTGTATTTGTCATGGTGTTGGATACCAAGGCTAAGCCTATTGCACACTTGCATGGTGTGGAGGATAAGTGTTCTATGATGGAATGCGCACAATGGCTGTAGCAAGGTAATTGGTGTTATTGCGGACACTGAATTATTGTGGAGGTGGAATGGTTTGTGATGTGGTGAAAGATGGCATGGCTAGGTAGTTGGCGGAATGAGTTTGTTGTTGCTGCATGGGTTGGATGAAAGGATTAGCAAACTATTGCAGTGGCTGTACCATGAAGGGATTTTCCCCCTACATTTGTGGTTATGGTTGTTGTGCAACTTGGAGGGTGGACTGTGCAGCTGTGAAGGGGTTGACTTATTGCTATTGTGCTTGGGATGTGAATGGGTTGGTAATTTTCTATTGTGGTTGTTGTTGTTGGGAAGGTTGTTGGATGGATTGTTGCTACTGAATAGGTTGTTGCTTTTGGATAGGTTGTTGTTGCTGTTGGATATGTTGCTGCTGTTGTTGGATAGGTTGTTGTAGCTAGATAGGTTGCTGTTGTTATATAGGTTGTTGCTGGATTGGTTGTTGTTGTTGCAGGATTGGTTGTTGTTGTTGCTGGAATCTTGTCAGTAATCTTGAGTCATATCTCTGGTTTACACTTGAGTCAGTAATTTTGTCACTTCTCAAGGACAACTCGCTACTGACACAAACTGGTGTTTTTTCAACACCACCATAACAGTGTTTTTTAACACTATCTTTGGACACATCTGTGTTTTTAACACATATCGGATATCTCAAGCATACACATCTATCAATAACATTCAAACACAATGCACGCACAAGCACAACGGTGTTTTTCAACACCTCCTACATATCCACATTCGCAAAACTTTGAAACAGGCTGAGCTATGCTTGAATATTTCTTTGTATGCTGTCTATTCTTATGGATTTCATTGACATTTTATTTGTCTACTGCTTGTTGGCATAGTCCCGAT
Source organism: Thuja plicata (assembly GCA_018584345.1). Taxonomy (NCBI): domain Eukaryota; kingdom Viridiplantae; phylum Streptophyta; class Pinopsida; order Cupressales; family Cupressaceae; genus Thuja; species Thuja plicata. Next base: position 3,813,238 of record MU226996.1, read on the forward strand.
GATCCGGCAACGTCAAATAAATAGGGTGTGTGTGATAAGAGCTCCCGCAATAAGGTGGAACAACCTCACATCCCTCGATCTTGTTCATTTGTACGCCATGGTGAGGTCGGTACTCTCTCCTTGCTTGTTTTCGCTATGTTTGTTATTGTTTTTCTTGTTACTAATCTGTATGTTTATGCATTATCGCACTCATGGTTATCTTGGCTTTGAATGCCTCGGTACTGGTGTACTCTTGCAAAATTAACTGGAAACAAATGTTCAGGTCATCTTGGCTTTTGTGCCCTGATGCTTACGTTGGTTTCCTACATTTCATCCGATGATAAGTCATATTCATATCCTTATGGTTGTATTGTGGCGCTAGTAAGGGTTGTATCGACTTTGATGTTCCAAAAAAATGCTCAATGATGATAAATATACGATGGGTCTCACAACCATGTCCTAGA